>NMUG010000094.1:0-28626 GCA_002855965.1 Monotropa hypopitys
AACCTCTTGATTCTATTTTCTGTTTTTGATTGGAATTCATGTTTATTTTCCGTAATCATTCTAATCTTAGGTGAATGATTATGAGATAATATTAGAGAGAGTGAGAGTGTTGTGGTTATATTACCAATAATCTGAGAATTAGATTTTATCTTCCTTTATTACTTTTAATATCCAATTTGTTTTACTTAACTGATTTGAATCTCAATCCAGAAATCTGGATACTCAACCCATCCTGAATTTTATTTTCTCAGAATCCACACATAAGCACTATTTGGAAGAAATTTGAAATCTCCCAAGTCCATGTGGAGATGACCTGGTTATTTACCAGAACTATAATGCTTGATTGACAATCCTTTTTGAATCAATTCACTTGCGCTTGGGTGTCTTGATTTAATTTTTTGATTTGGACTTCCATTGAATCAACTGATTTTAGAGTTAATTGCACAATTAAGTTTGTGGAACCAAGCATTTTTGGTGCCATTGTCGGGGACTTAGCGTTGATTTTGATTTTACTTTTAAAAAAAGTGCATCCATTAGTTTTGTTATTCAAAAAAATCCAAAAACATCTCAAAAATTCAAAACGAAGAAAAAAAAGCAGATCACAATTAGAAGAAAAACAGAGTGAGGAAAGGAAGATAAGCATTGAAGTACAATCTGTTGTGCTAAAAAGTTTTTTTAGAGATCTCAAGAGCGAAGGTCAGAGCATTGAAGTACCATGAGTACACTCATTTAACTCTCGGGAATTGACTTGGAAGCAAAGTTGAGGAAGACACTGGGTCTTGCATTTCCGACAGAAGGAACACTCTATACCGGAAGAGTAGACCTGCACCAGAGGAAGAAGGCTGCATGAAGGTGAATCACCGAGAATTCCCAATCTTAATTCCCGGGAATAAGAGATAACGAAAAAAGCTGCAAAAATTATAAGCGTGTATTCCCGGTAGAGCCAATGCTAACTACCGGGAGTCCACACAGCTATTGAAAGAAAACAATTGTTCCACTGAGTTGCTGAATCAATTTACTGCGCATCGAGGTATTCTCCATCCTTCCTCTTGCAATTCAATTCTGGTGGCCATTATTGGTCTTCTTTTCTGCAAGTAGGAGTAGTTGGTAAAGTAACTTGTTGGCTCCTGGAGTGGAGAGAGAGAAAGAATTTCTGAAATGTAGACTAGAGCTCCTGGGGATAGACTTGTGCAAAGAAATTCTGACCCCCTGATTTTTAATCCTAACACTCGTCCGCAATTTGACAAGCAACAAATAGAATTCCCAAATAACAATCAAATGCCTCCCAATCCTCAAAATTTCCAGTTCAATCACAATGGGAGGGTGGAATCAATGAACAACAAAGAGTTAATCAATATGTGGAGGAAGAGGTGAGGAGAAATCACGACCAATATCAGATGCGAACTATGAGAGATTATTTGAATCCTTGTAGGACAACTACCCCTTCATGCATACTTCTTCCTATCTTAGCTCCAGAGTTTGTAATGCGCCCTAGTTTGCTCCAACATCTACCACATTTTCATCGCATGGAGAATCAGAATCCTTATTTCCATGTCAAGGAATTTGAGGAGATTGTTAAAATGATGTTGGAACATAATCAGCGATAGGACTTTGCTTTTATTAAGTTGTTCCCATTTTCACTGAAAGACAAGACTGAGACTTGGCTCAATTCATTGAGACCAAGGTCAATCCCGAGTTGGAGAGATCTTTTAAAAGAGTTTTTCAAGAAATTTTTCCCAGACATAGAACAATCGCATTGAAAAAATAGATCCAAAATTTTCAGAGAGACTAAATGAAACATTCTATCATTGCTGGGAGAGATTTAAAGATTTATTGAGTTCTATCACACACCATGGCTATGAGCCATGGAAACTTGTGAGCTTCTTTTATGAGGGGACCTCTCCTAAGACTAGGCAGTTTGTTGAGATGGTGTGCAACGGGGACTTTTTAAGTAAGGACACCGATGAGGCTTTAGAATATTTTGAACATCTTTCGGAAAATGCACAGTCATGGGATATTTCAGATCCCAATGACAAGACCAAGGGTATTGGCCCAAGCCAACCAAGTGCGAGTGAGAAGTATCATGTGCCAGAGGATCTCTATGCGAAGATCTTCAAACTATCTCGAAAGATTGAGCAAATGGAAGTGAGAAAGGTGCATGAAGTGGTTGAAAAGCCAAGAGAGGAAGAGTTGTGCACCATTTATGATTCAAGAAATCACAGCATACAAGATTGCCCGACCATTCCTGCATTTAAAGAAATTTTGAATGAACAAAATGCAGTGAATGTTGTCATGCAACAGTCTAACCAGTTCAGAAAATCATTTAATTCCCCTTATTCCGAGACTTATAATCCGGCATGGAGGAATCATCCGAATTTTAGCTGGAAGAACGATAATACTGCACAAGCACAACCTCCTCCTCCTCCACCATCAAATCAGTTTCAAAATCAAGGTTACCCGCAACCCCATTTCCAAGGACAAGTTCCTAATCATACTCTGGGTTTCAGATACCAAAACTCTCAAGGAAATGCTCCCCCGATGTCTTACAATCAACCAATCCGTAAAAATTTGGATGAACAATTAATTTCATTCATACAAAGTACAAAACAAGACATCAGGGAACTGAAAAATCAAATCACGAAGTTAAATAGTGCTGTGGGGGGTTTTGCAACAAGAGAAAGGAAAATTCCCCGTGCAACCACAGCACCATTTAAAAACTCAAAACTCCATTGAAGGAACTCCCTCCGGAAGTGAGAATCTTGAAGATGTGAAATCCATAACAACACTCTGGAGCGGAAAAACTGTGAACAATCAAGTGGTAAATCCAAAAGAAAACAAAGAAAAACCAAAATTCTCCAAGAAAGAAAAGGGAAAGGAAGTAATGGAAGAAAAAAATTCTAAAGTGGAAGAGAATGTTGAGAAGAGTGAGGAGACTTGCCCAATACCTGCACCATACCCTCAAAGGCTTAAGCCTATTCCCAAGTTAAATCACCAATCTAAAAGTTTTGAGCTTTTCAAGCAAGTGAATGTGAACATTCCTTTGTTGGATGCAATTCGGAAAGTTCCCTCTTATGCCAAGTTCTTAAAGGACTTGTGCACTGTTAAGAGGAGGATAAATGTGACAAAAAGGGCCTTTCTTACCGAGCAAGTGAGCTCTATTATCCAATCTAGTGCACCTCCTAAGTATAAAGATCCTGACTGTCCTACGATAGCCATTACCATTGAGGAGGTAAAATTAGAAAGAGCATTGCTTGACCTTGGAGCGAGTGTAAACTTGCTACCCTACCACGTGTATGATACTTTAGGGTTGGGAGAGTTGAAACCTATGTCAATGACTTTGCAATTTGCGGATAGAAGTGAGAGAGACCCGAGGGAGTGATCGAGGATGTCCTAGTGCAAGTGGATAAGTTTTATTTCCTTGTTTATTTTGTCGTCCTTGACACTCATCCGATTATGAATCTGAAATCTCAAATTCCAGTTATTTTAGGACACCCGTTCTTGGCTACGGCCAACGCATTGGTGAATTGTAGAACGGGTGTCATGCAAATCACTTTTAGGAATATGACTATGGAATTTAATGTGTTTAGCATTTGTAAATAACCGGGTGATGATGAGGATGTTCACAAAGTCAATAGTGTGGAGACTATTTCTTTTAGCGGTAGTGGTGAACAAAATGACCCTCTTTTGATGTGCTTAGTAAATGTCGGGATGAAGGACCATGTTCCATCACCGGAAGAGTTGGAGATTTCTGAATTTCTTGACCATACAGAAGTGTATCATGTGAATGGATGGATGCCTAAATTTGAGGAGATTGGCACCATTGTACAACATGTCATTCTTTCACATGAACGACCTCCAAAACTTGAGCTGAAATAGCTACCCTCTTACTTGAAATATGCTTATTTGGGGGCAGGAGAATCTCTTCCCGTCATCATCTCATCTGAGCTTACCGTGCAACAAGAGGAACAATTGTTAAAAATTCTGAAAAAGCACCAAGGGGCAATTTGATGGTCCATTGCCGATCTAAAAAGTATTAATCCCTCCATTTGCACTATAAAATCTGTCTTGAAGAAGAAACAAAACCCGTTAGGCAACCACAAAGACGATTGAATCCAAACATGAAAGAAGTTGTGAGAGGAGAAGTCTTAAAGCTGTTGGATATTGAGATCATTTATCCCATTCCGGACTGCAAGTGGGTGAGTCCAGTGCAGGTGGTCCCAAAGAAGTCCGGAATGACCGTCACGAAAAATAATAAAGATGAATTGATTCATTCACATGTGGTCACCGGTTGGCGAGTATGTATTGATTACAGAAATCTAAACACTTGCACTAGAAAAAACCACTTCCCACTTCCTTTCATTGACCAAGTGTTGGACAGGGTAGCCGGACATGAGTTTTATTGTTTCTTGGATGGGTATTCAGAGTACAATCAGATAGAGATTGCACTTGAGGATCAAGATAAAACCACATTTACATGTCCTTTTGGCACATTTCCCTACCGGCGAATGCCATTTGGATTATATAATGCCCTGGGTACTTTCAAGAGATGTATGATGGGTATTTTCAGTGATATTCTTGACAAGGTCGTGGAGGTATTTATGGACGATTTTTCGGTCTTTGGGACTTCTTTTAACCATTGCCTCCACAACCTTGATCTTGTATTGGAGAGATGTGAGGAGAAACATTTAGTGCTGAATTGGGAGAAATGCCATTTTATGGTGACGAGTGGAATTGTCCTCGGCCATATCGTGTCACCAAAGGGAATAGAGGTCGATCGGTCAAAGATAGGAATTATTTCCAATCTTCCTATACCAAAAATAGTGAGAGATGTGCGCTCATTCTTAGGGCATGCCAGTTTTTACCGGAGATTTATAAAAGATTTTAGTTCAATCACAAAACCACTGTGCAATCTTTTGGCAAAGGATGTCCCCTTTCAGTGGACGAGTGAGTATGACAAAGCTTTCTCCTTCCTCAAAGAGAGGCTTACATCATCACCCATAATGAGACTGCCGGATTGGAACCTTCCTTTCGAAATTATGTGTGATGCCAGTGATTTTGAAATTGGAGCTGTGTTAGGACAACGGAGGGGAGAAGAACCGTGCATAGTGTATTATGCTAGCAAAACATTGAATGATGTCCAAGTAAATTATGGAGAAAGAACTTTTGGTGGTAGTGTTTACTCTAGATAAGTTTCGGCCTTACGTTTTAGGATCCGCAATCACTATCTTTACGGACCATTCATCTTTGAAATACCTTTTGACTAAGCAAGATGCAAAGCCAAGATTGATTAGGTGGATCCTACTCCTTCAAGAGTTTGACATTGTCATAAAAGATTAGAAAGGAGTTGAAAACGTAGTGGCCGATCATGTTTTACGATTGTCTTTTAGTAAGCATGAGCATTCCTTACCCATTGTTGATTCTTTTCCCGATGAGCAACTGTTTTCGTCGGAACTTGCCCATGGTACGCTGATATAGTGAATTATTTAGTCACGGGCAAGGTTCCAGAGAATTGGAATTGGCTTGAGAAAGCTAAGTTTTTTAGCCCAACTAAGGAAACGAAGTGGTACATCACGTCACATGGGTAATTCACAATGTGGAACACAACTTGATTGAAACCTTACAAGGAAATCGAAATGTTTTAAGACATGCATCAGACAAAATACAACTCAATTTGATGTTATCGAGAGGTCAACAAATCCGTCGACGAGTAGTCAACCAGGTACAACAAAACACTAGATACAAAAAGATTCTGATTTTGTGCCAAAGACCATCATCCAAAAAAATGTTAACCCATGGCCCACGACCAATCGAATACGAGGCTTTCCAAATTTCCAAAACCCAATAACCTACAGTCGATGAAACACACGGTACAAAAGTATGTGTCAGATGAAACAATTAAGGGAAAGTCGAAATCTCTTTCACCACTAGAGTTTCAACACCACATAGTGGATACACCACTTGTGCTCAAAACACGACTGCCAACGAGATGGTCTACCAAGAGAAAGAAGGGAAACTACCAATAAGGATCACACCGGCCAATGCCAACACCAATCAGAGGAAAGGAGTCATAACTCCACTCATAGAGATATAAAACCAATAATACTCCACATGGTCCTCCTCACGACACACCACATAAACCGTGTCAAAGAAAAGAGATGCAAATTGACAAAAACACATAGTTGTCTCTACAAGAACAGTCTACATCAAGGTCGGGATGGAACAATTGCACAAAGTGGCACCGATCACTTGGAGGAGTTCAACACTGGAAATGAATTCACATGGGTGAAATTTTAACTCAATCCTAACCCGAGCAAGATACAACAATGGTCCAACAAGTCGATAGGTGGTAAGGGACATACCAGTAGGACTCACAACAAGGAACACGCAAAGCATCAAGGGTCCTACAACTCCTTACAAGCCAAAGATTTGCATCGAGAGGAACACCTTTGCTATTAGGTTGGAGGGGACTTTAAACGAAGGGATTTATGCAAAGCATTCAAGACACGGTTCGCAATCGTCCAACTAACCCACAAAGGAACAACTAAAGTCATTCAACTAAAGAGACTCGAGCAAATATAAGAAAGATAAACAACTTTCATAGAACACCCAGGCTTCTACATGAACAGTAAGCTCAAACAACAACAAACGGCCATCAATGTCAAACTTCTCATGACCAACCGGCCTCAAGCCAAGGTAAGGCAAGAGTTCAACTGGGGAAAATATGTCGCAATCAAGCTTACACTCACGAACTAACCAACAACGGCACAACAAAGTCTACAAAATCCAAAACAAGCACAAATAATTCAATCTCGCGAAGAGATATGACCTATGGGTCATTCCCCTTAAAGAAGAACACTATAAAATCTTGGTAAAGCCTCAAGATTTCTACTAAAATAGAAGAGGAAACACAAACTCGGATGGACCATAAGGCCTATTTTACCAACCATTATACGAGTGTTCACACCCCAACGGGGAAAGGCGACCAAACTCTAAGACTAAAAAGGCTCCAAGAGGTAACACTCATAACCAAACCAACACCAAAGTTACCAAAGTACTAGTACAACATGCCAATAAGACCCAAGTTCTGCCTTACTAACGACAAGATGAGGGATAACCACAACAACGACCTTGAATACTTCCACAAATCTCATCCTACCACCAACCACAATCTCAAATCTAGCGAAACAGAGGAGCCTAAGACCAACCAATAACCACAAAAGATGCATCATGATTACTAGGAACGAGGACACAAGAGTACACAATTACTGCAAGGCAACTACACTTGCCACAAGAGATTAATACTCAACTTCCAAAGGATGGATAAACTCAACATTCATGGAAGGAGACAGAACACACAGGATACCTCTAAGACACAGAGTCAAGGTGCAATAGTGCACAACAGTCATACAGACACGACCGAAGAACAATGTAATGACCAAGAGAATCCATGGAGACTAAGTGTCTCCCTACAACTCCAAGGTATTCGAACCGAAAGTTCTGATACCAAGGTATCACGCCCCGGATTTTCAAACCACTTTTTTTGAAATACAGTTTAAATAATATACAATGGAATACAACTACTTTCCATTCAGATACAGTCAGTTGAATTTATCATTACATCACAGAGCAGTACAAAGTAGAAGAACAAACAAGGTACAAGAATGGAAGTGAAGTACAAGTACTGGCCAACTACAACTGCTACAGTGAACAAAAAGAACTACAATTACAAGAAAAGGAACTACAACTGAAAACACTATAACTGAAATATACTGTGCAAGAAAGGCCACTAAAACTGAAATAGCTGAGCCCAAGAAAATCCAACAGCTTACTCGAACTCAAAATCAACAAGGCCTCCAAGCCCTGCAGAACAAAACTATAAAAAAAGAGAAAAGGGAGGGTCTGAGCAAACCACAGCTCAATGAGAAAACCCCTAACTACTACCAAGCATGCACATGCAGTGCGTGCCTACGTGTCCACAAGCAGTACGTCCAAGAATAGTAAAGAACTTAAAGTGCACGTGGTGCAAACCTAACTCATGCAATAGTGGACATGGGCGTGTTGCCAACCAAATGTGTACAACCAAATCCTCAAAACGAGTAAGTTCAAAAAGTAAGGCATCCTAGGTTCGATCGAAGTAAACTCTAACACGGGTAAATCAAACTCTCTACTAGGGTAAGACAAGCCTAAAGATCTACCAAAAATCCAAACGAAAGTGCTACCGAGATATCCATTTCTAACTTGCCTCACGAACCTCACTAACTATCATTATCGTTAAGTATTGGATTCATGTGCAACTTTAAGTATTTGAGGTATTTGTTTCTTTTCTATCTTTCCGTTTATTTACTTCACAATAGGAATAAATCTAAGAATTTCCTCTTAAGTCCATTCTTAATTTATCCTTTCATCCTCGTTATATATTGCCAACCGTTCCATAACTTTTTACTAGGACTAAATCCAAGAATCCCCATCATAAGTCCATTATTGATTTATCCTTTCATGTTCTTTTATCGTACTTGAGAATCGTTTCATATTTGATTGGGTCTGGCATAGTGGCTTGTCGACACACTATCCTTTCTGTCCGTCATTCCCCAACTCGTTGGGACGGCCAAGTTACCTCTATTATGCACAATGTCATGAATGGCGTGACCATTTAGGGAATCCTTTCATAAGTCCATTCCCGCATAAAATATTCCGGCGTTCCCAAAATCGTTGGGAGGTTCCCCACTACCCTTTGATTCCACGTTAAGTGTTTCCTAGCCAAAGCTAGCCGATTTGGACCTCATATTATTCCCTAGCCGAAGCTAACACCATATGTTTCATGTTTTCCTAGCCAAGCTAGTCCGTCACATTTCACTTCACTAGATGACTCACAAGTGATGGATTTAATATTAAATATGAGTAGCCCTCATGGGGCACATCCTCCATATTTGACGTTCATTCGGCGTATTGAACCACTTACTTGATTTCTCTAATATCTAGCTTAACCTTGGCCAACCCAAAGAAGACAACCAACACAACAAATCAACCTCTATTAAATGTCCACAACTAACACTCTATCATAATGTGGTTAAGGAAGGCAGTAGTTCACCAAAACGTGAATGGATGGGGACTTAGACACCCAAATCCCAATTCAATGCCCACTTAGTAATTTCACCGAAAACTCGATGTACCATAAGTTCAAAGGGACTTATTACGATTTTAAAGGCTCAACGCACCCAATTGTTTCACATATATGTCTTACGACCATCTGAGCATCACGATTTGCCCAAAACACAATCTATGATTCTCACGGGAATTTCATCAAACAAGTGGCACTCAATCGTTTCCAAAGGACCTACAACGATATTCGCAACCCAAATTTATTCCATTGCATACCCATACTCATCATCCTTCAACCCAATGCCACAAAGTTATCAAAACACGACTTATGACTCTAAGGGGAATTTCGTCGAACGTGTGATGCGCATACCTAACCAAGGTAGTGTATTAATCCCACAAGGCATCTCTACTCAACCCAGTCTCAAAAAAACCAAGGATAATCACCCTAGACTTATCTTAGGTCAATACATGTGATTCATACCCGACTATGAAAATAAATCCTAGAGTACACACACACATGCTTAGTAATAGTCAAGAGTTTACCTACCGAAAAAGTCACTGGAGCTCCAAGGATGCCGAAAAACATCCTCAACACCGCCATGCTTCAAGCTCGTCACCGCGTAGATCGCCTCAAGCTCTTCAATGTTGGTGAAGACGATTTTTCCAAAAAGCTTACCGATTTGGCGGAAGAGAAGAGAGAAGGAAGAGAGTTTTAGAGTTTTAGAGAGAGAGGGAGAGGATTTGCGTAAGTGATAGAGGGGAGGAGGGTCCAAAATGTGTTCTGGATGCCCTTCTACATGAAAATCGACTATATATATGCCCCCGGGAATGACCAAAATGCCCTCATGTAAGTTTGTCAAAAAACCTCGCAGAATGCGCTACCGATTGTGCTCAAAAACGCGCAATCGGTTACGGGTGTCTCTGTACTCTGCAAAAGTTGCAGACATGACATCTGAGCGTATTTCGACCATAACTTCTTCGTCTGACCTCCGATTGAGACGATTCAAGTTGAGTTGGATTCTTAACGAAATTCTCTACATTATTGATGAAGAATATATTTATGTTAAGAAAATACTTCGGGGTCATAATAGGCCTAGAAGATCCTCATCACATTGTCAGAATAACCCGAGGCAACACCAACTTACTACCGGGAACTCTAACCACTCCAACTCGATAAGTTAACATCCATCGGACCCCAACCTTCATTGATTACTATGAAAACTCATTTTCCAAGAATAAATCGATTATTCATTGATTATAAAAATATTTTTCATTTAAAATTTACATTTGAAATTCTAGGTCGTGATAGTGCATGTGGTTATAGCATCTTAGTTTTGGGCATATTTTGGAATGAGGTATTTTATTATCAACTTGATTGTTATGTATCATTAAATGTACCATTACTAAATATTTTAGTTGGTATAGGTGGTTCGATTGGGATTTTTAGCATTTCAAGGAGTTAGTATCGGCACCGTTCATATGGTATTTCAGTGAGTTTGGTAGATATGTTATTGGAGTTATATATATGCGAATGTAGATATATTTCCTTACAAGTAAATAATTGTTAAAGATTTGAGCAAAATCGCATTTAAATGGAAGTCACTTAATTTATGTAGTGTATGTGTGTGTGGGAGTGTGCATGTGTCAATGAAAATAAAGATAATGGAAATCCTATAATGAAAGATAAGGACGTGTGGATGTGTTGATGATATGGATTTCGGGAAAGTCAGTTTTACCCATCTTGTTATTCACACGATTTATTTGAAATTATGTGATTTGGTAATCAACGTGATATGGTAGAAAATATGTGTGATGGTGTATGTGATATGATGGTATACCGGTGGCCAGTATGGGCAATTAATGGCAATAGCCAAAAATGTATATTGGTGGCCAGTGGGGGCAGAAACATCGGCAAATTGCCATGAATGTTAGGGGTCCATGTTTGGAACTAGTATTGCACTTGAAGTGTGAGTCATTTGAGGTGACGTAATGAGTGGTGGTGATAGTTAGTAGTGGACCATAGGGTGTTGTGTGTATGGGGGACCCGGGTTGAATATTAATTGTGGTGATGAGTATGCCTTGATGATATTGTGGCAAGTTATGATGGTGAGTCAAGTATGTGTAAGTCAAGAATGCTAGTCGTCTAGTGAGTCAAGTAACAGAACTTGGTCGTCACTAACGCTTGTTTGCTAACGATTATGTTTGTTGTTATTGTATATACTGTTGTAACAGATTAAGGACAAGGTAAAGTCATCAACTAGTTCCGAAAAAAGCAGTCAGTATGGTGAATATGAATCATTTGATTTCAGTGGTGACTGGGTTGGCTGAAAATCAAGCAATGCTCCAACAAGTGGAAGAGTCTTATATAGTTGGAAAGGGTTCAAGTTTGGACTTAATAAAAGAATTTCAAAGGTTGAATTCATATGATTTTGAGGGTTCGGTGGTACCTGGAGATGCAGAAAATTGGTTAAAATGTATAGAGAGGATATTTAAGTTCATGAGGGTAGCAGATGATAGACACACAATAGTGTAGTTTCGTGTGTCTATTTTATTCTCTTTTCATTTTATTTCGTTGTTTATTTATTTATAATTAGTTCATATTTATGTTTTCCTTTGTTTTGTAGTTCTTCTATGTTTTTAGGTTATTTAGCGATTCCCGGACGAGTCCGGAAGCCCCCGAGACCATCCCGAGCCATGAGGTGAAGCTTGAACATCAAATGAGGCACCAAAGGCACCAAAACGGACATAACTTTTGATATGTAGCTCCGATTTTCAATTGTAATATGGAGTTGGAAATCTCACGAGAAGAAGCAAAACTTTGGTATTTTTGTGAAGAGGTACCGGTCCCTTGAAAAGGCGGGTACCGGTCCCCTTTGAGCAGTTGGTTTTCCTTGATGAAGGATACCAGTCCCTTGAAAAGGTGGGGACCGGTCCCTCTTTGTATTTTTCCAGATTTTCACTCTCATTAAGGGGTTTTTTGTATTTTTTCTTAGGGGGACTATATATACCAATGTTATATACGTTTGTACATAATTTGTAGTTTGTATTAGGGTTTAGATAGAGGGGAGAGCCTCCCTCTCCTCCTCCCCTTTCTTTTCCTTCTTCTTCCTTCATTTTTTGTACATAGTTTTGGGTTTGGGAGATTTTGCCAAGAACTAAACATGTAAGTCTCGTCTCTCTCTCTCCATTTATATAATTTATTTATGTCCTTGTGTTTAATATATTTCATATTTCATTTTCAATGTGCGGTTATGTTTGTGTTTTGGGCATTTTTGTGCTTGTATATAGTTTAGTGGGGGAGTAGCCTCCAAGGTTTGGCCATGGGTTGACTAGCACCCCAAGCCTTGGTTTGTATTTGAATGCTCCATTATTTGGTCTAAATTAGTGTGGCTTAGGGTGTAGGAGTTCACCACCTAGGGTCTTAGCCAAGCGGTGTTAATCACCTTGATGAGTTGTTGACATGATAATTGGCACAACTCATGCTTGGTGCGATGTCCCGCTAGGTGTTCGACAAAATTCCTAAGTGAATGAATTCACCTTGAAACCACTCAATTGATATAGAATTGTTGTCTTGAGGTAGCCTAGGGGTTAGAGGCATATAGTTCTCATCTCTGGTCCAACCAAGGGTTGTCGACCTCTTTGACGGTTTGTGCCATGTACATTCCGTGCTTTGTGCATGTCGCCCGATGAGTGTAAGTCGGCCTAGAGAACCAAATTATAGTCCTCGTGTTATCTCTTGACCCATGACTTGTGCTTGAGAGTCAAACATCCCGTGGAAGGTCCTATGCCGCGATCCCTCCTTCGTGTCGTCAAAGATATTGGAGTAGTCATTCATTGGCCTAGGTTAGGTGTTAAAACCCCCATTGCCATTCCGCTTAGTTTAATTAGTTTTCATCTTTTTTTATGCTTTATTTTTATTAAGTTTTCAAATAAAAAACAAAAGGCTAGCGTCCTACCGCCTCTACTGCAAAACCAAACTTCTAAACCAAGCAATTATTTCAACTCCGATATTTCGCTGTGGACCAATCTTGGACTTGCCACTCTACTAGATAGAGTAGTATTTTCTTGTTTATAAATTATAAATGCATGTCATAGGCTTTTCCGTTAATCAACGACCGGAAAATTCCTTCCATCATTTTGGCGTCGTTGCCGGGGAATTGTAGTTGAGTTAAATTTTTGGTAGTTTAGAAGTTTTCTTTTGTGTCACCGTATATATCCACTTTTTGTTTGCTTCTTCTTATTTTTTTATATATAAAACAAAAAAATTGTATTCGTTGTTGATCATGGCTTCCGGTAACCCTTGGGAAACCATGTATCAACAACATTGGGAGTCCTACCCTCCATTCCCGGATCCTTCTAGTCAAGAGTGACATGACCACTCTAACTTTTATTGGGAATGTGAGACTAACCATGAACCACCACCACCCTTCCCTTATCAAAATGAAACGGCTCCAAACCAATTTTATCATCCGGAGCCAATTTCACAAGCCCCGGAGCAATGGTCCCAAGAGGACCCTTATGCATACCAATCACCGATTTCGGAGACCTTGGAGAATACCTTGCAAGTATTTCTCCAAAGTGGCCACACAAATACCTTGGAAAATGCTTTGCAAACATTTCTTCAAGGTTGCAATACACATTTGGTTCCCAACTTTGTTGAGGTGTCTCCTCCCGAGACTTATTATTCGGAGCCACCCATGGATTATCTTGACCATTGTCCTCCGGAGGGCACTTATCCCCAACCATCGCACCCATCCTTCTTAAAGGACACTTTGCAATACTTCCTTGCTAGTTGCAACAACATCACGGCCTTAAATGCTTCATGCCAAGTTGACTTTAATGTCCCAATTTTTGATTCGGCCATTTCCACCCATCCCTTGGAGGAGGCATGTCTTACCTCCGAGGAAGTTGTTTTCCTTGAAAATCCGGATTTGGGTATCTCTCATTCCACCCTAATGGCAGAAGCTACTATTGGGTCGCTCCCCGATGTCAAAAATGACACTCCTCTCACTCCTCCTGAAACAAAGTTGGTGAGTTTTCACTATGATTCGAGTGATAAGGAGCTTGAGACGGACTTTAGGCATGGTGAGAGTGTGAATGTTGTTTCCACCTTGGCCATTGCACCCGAATTGCCTAGTATTTTCCAAGAGGCCATCGAGTGCGCATTGGTTGCACCTATATTTGTGACACCTCTTGGGGAATCATTCTTTCGAGCCAAGTTGTTTTCACCGGTTGCACAAGTGTCCACCATTTTTTGTGCACTTCTACCACCACCTCCTATTATTGCCTTAGAAAAGATTGATTTTATTGGCGTTGACCGACTCCTCATGAGTCATGCTTCATGTTCCATATCTTGTGTCAATGCCTTGAAAGCCAATGCCATCCGTGGTGGTAGGATGATTGGTGACTTATTCTTGAAACGCCGCCAAGCCCCCTTATACTCCAAATACCTATTTTTATGGCTTGGGAGGTATTAATTTTTTTAGAATTGGGGTGTGTGCATTCATGACATGCTACGGCCCCCAGGGAGGTTATTATGGAAATGCGATCCTTTAATTTGGAGGGTCTCTATCTCGGTTGTTACCGCCTCTTAAAGGCATAGTTCTTTTTTTATATTACCCTTTATTTTCTACCCTTTTTTGTTTATTGCACTTTATTTTTCCTTAAAAATGATAATATCTAAATAATGTCTAGGAGACAATAAATGCTTAGAGGTTGAGATACCTCTAGTGTTTGACGTGCTCGAACGGCTATGGACGGTCTGGTATAGCCACCCGTTATTCTAGCCTTAGTAATGTATTATATGGGATTACCCCGGCAAATTAGGGATGGAAGAGAAAGCCGATTGGGATGTCTCTCCAAAAAGTAAGAGGCATTACCTGTTGAGTAGCGACCTACCCCGAAATTCCGAGAGATTTCCTTCTCTAGTACACTACTAAGTAAGAATAGCGGGGAGAAAAGTACTACTCGTGGAGAGTCACGTGAGAACTCATACTAAATAAAATCAGTGTTTGCATGCTTGGCTTCCATTAGCAAGCAAATTTTGGACTAATTATTTGTCTTGTAGTTTGTTTTTGGATTGTTAATCTTGCAGGGTTCTTTGTGTCTATCTTAGAGCTTTGTGGGCATTGCCATCGACGACTTGAGGTAATCATTGGTTAGGGTGGTTGCACCACCCCGGAGGTACATTGCCCTTTCCCTTTTTATTGTCTTACGCACTGAGGACATTGCACATTTTAAGTTGGGGCAAGTGGCGCATGTTTCCATGCTTGTACCTTATTTGTGTTTATTTTCTTATTTTTAGTCCCATTTTAGAGTCTAGAAAATTTTTAAAATTTTATTCTGACGGTCTAGTATAGCCGCCTGCTTCTATTTTCTCTATTGAGGCAGGGAGAAAAGTATAGCTCGTTTTATCCACGTGACGGATTCACTAGTGTAGATAGTGAATTACCTTTACATAGATTTTGGGATTTTGTGAGTTCTTAACTCTATGACATGAGTAGGATTTTGTTGAGCCTTTTATAGAACTTGTAGGTGGCATCTTAGTTCACTTTGCTAGCTTTGTGTAACGACTTGTTTTGGCACTTAGATTTTAACCTCTTTGCACTTCACATAAAAATAGGCATGAGTCGCTTGTGAGTCGTACCTCGGATGTCTAGAAGGCTAGATTAGTGGAGACTTATGCCCAAGTGAGCTTAGTGCCTTATCTTTTCTTGGAGTGGTGTCAAATGAACTCTTGGTTGTCACAAAAACAAAAATTTTACTCGTTGTCGATCTCATTATCTTTCATGTAGCATTGGGAATTCACTATCACTGTTATACCTTTTGGGTTGACATGCACAGTTGTTGTTGGCCGTCTGAAAGAATTATAGGCATTCTTTGATATTTTGTGTTGGTTCGTTCCGTCTTGCATATTACCCCTTGTTAGCCCACTTGAGCCCCTTACATGAACCAATTTCTTGATTAATCCTTACATTTCCATATATTTTGCTTGAGAATGGTGAAAATCATGTTTTAGATGTATTTTGGGAGTCATAAGGTGGTTTATATTTGTTACTCATTGTTGGTGTACCTTTCCTTAGAAAAAGCATGAAATTTCCACAAGTTGAAAAACCAAACAAGTTGGGGGGAGTCACTTAATCATTTGTAAAGAAGAAACACATTGTTCTTCATTGTTGTGGGATGTATTGGAGGTTGAGGAAAATGAAAAAAATGAATAAGGCGTAGTTCAAAAGGAACGTTTTGGAGGTGTATTTTAGTTGACGATAGCCTCATTGATTGTTTTGCCCTCTTATCATTTGTATATGCCTATTCTCAATATTTAAAGAAAACCCTTAGCCCGATACGTGTCCGATACGTGTCCGATATTTTCCTTACCTTAAGTTATAACCAGAAAGACCTATTTGATCCTATAGGCCGACAATCATTTGTGCATGTCGACTTAGACCACATGTTCCCTTTGCTATGCAATTCTAGTCATGAGATCCATCCACTTATATAGAGCTTTCTTTCGTGTCACAATGTGCAGAATGTTTTGTTTTTCACATATTTATATCTTCCGCCCGCACATATGAGAGTTTGAGTATGCACCCATGTTTCGAATGTCTTATTTTGTTGAGTGCATGACACGGTGAGAATTGAAGTCGAGACTCGGTCCGGATAGACTTTTGGGTTGTGTCTCACTTGCGACAAAAGGCCTTGCACACACACATTAAATTTTAGTGCTATGACTTGTTTTTATACTTGCTAGCTTAATGAACTTTGTTTTCCCGCATTTCTTTCTAAGGATCCATTTTATTTTTTCATGTCTTGAGTTTCGACTTGCATGCTTGTTGGCCATGTAAAAGTAGTTTACTTTGTTTTGTGGGTAGTTCATTGCTAAAAATCCTCATGAGACCTTACTCGTCCTACCGGGGCTACCCGGGGGTTCAAAGGACCTATCCTTTACTTTCTTGTCGTTAGTTAGATTGAGTCGTAGTGTGAGTTCCTTGGGACTAGCAAACAATAAGTTGGGAGGTGCGATAGACACACAATAGTGTAGTTTCGTGTGTCTATTTTATTCTCTTTTCATTTTATTTCATTGTTTATTTATTTATAATTAGACCATATTTATGTTTTCCTTTGTTTTGTAGTTCTTCTATGTTTTTCAGGTTATTTAGCGATTCCCGGACGAGTCCGGAAGCCTCCAAGACCATCCCGAGCCATGAGGTGAAGCTTGAGCATCAAATGAGGCACAAAAGGCACCAAAACAGACATAACTTTTGATGTGTAGCTCCGATTTTCAATTGTAATATGGCGTTGGAAAGCTCATGAGAAGAAGCAAAACTTTGGTCTTTCTGTGAAGAGGGACCGGTCCCTTGAAAAGACGGGTACCGGTCTCCTTTGAGCAGTTGGTTTTCCTTGATGAAGGGTACCGGTCCCTTGAAAAGACGGGGACCGGTCCCTCTTTGTATTTTTCCAGATTTTCACTCTCATTAAGATTTTTTGGTCTTTTTGGTTAAGGGGACTATATATACCAATGTTATATACATTTTTACATAATTAGTAGTTTGTATTAGGGTTTAGATAGCGGGGAGAGCCTCCCTTTCCTCCTCCCCTTTCTTTTCCTTCTTCTTCCTTCATTTTTTGTACTTAGCTTTGGGTTTGGGAGATTTTGCCCTTGCACTAAACATGTAAGTCTCGTCTTCCTATCTCCATTTATGTAATTTATTTATGCACTTGTGTTTAATATATTTCATATTTCATTTTCAATGTGTGGTTATGTTTGTGTTTTGGGCATTTTTGTGCTTGTATGTAGTTTAATGGGGGAGTAGCCTCCAAGGTTTGGCCATGGGTTGACTAGCACCCCAAGCCTTGGTTTGTGTTTGAATGCTCCATTATTTGGTCTAAATTAGTGTGGCCTAGGGTGTAGGAGTTCACCACCTAGGGTCTTAGCCAAGCGGTGTTGATCACCTTGATGAGTTGTTGAAATGATAATTGACACAACTCATGTTTGGTGCGATGTCCCGCTAGGTGTTCGACAAAATTCCTAAGTGAATGAATTCACCTTGAAACCACTCAATTGATATAGAATTGTTGTCTTGAGGTGTCCTAGGGGTTAGAGGCATGTAGTTCTCACCTCTGGTCCAACCAAGGATTGTCGACCTCTTTGACGGTTTGTGCCATGTACATTCCGTGCTCTGTGAATGTCGCCCGATGAGTGTAAGTCGGCCTAGCGAACCAAATTCTAGTCCTCATGTTATCTCTTGACCCATGACTTGTGCTTGAGAGTCAAACATCCCGTGGGAGGTCCTATGCTGCGATCCCTCCTTCGTGTCGTCAAGCATATGGGAGTAGTCATTCATTGGCCTAGGTTAGGTGTTAGAACCACCATTGCCATTCCGCTTAGTTTAATTAGTTTTCATATTTTTTTATGCTTTAGTTTTTTTAAGTTTTCAAATAAAAAACAAAAGTCTAGCGTCCTACCGCCTCTACTGCAAAACCAAACTTCTAAACCAAGCAATTATTTAAACTCTGATATTTCCCTGTGGACCGACCTCGGACTTGCCACTCTAATAGCTAGAGTAGTATTTTCTTGTTTATAAATTATTAATGCATGGCATAGGCTTTTCCGTTAATCAATGACCGGAAAAATCCTTCCATCAGCAGACGAGGAAAAGGTGATGCTAACATCTTACAATCTAAAAGGTGAGGCTTTATATTGGTGGAAGGCCATAGAACGTCAGTTGTGGGCATCCTTGCCGGGTGTAGTACAAATTGTGCCTGGAGTGATTCCTTGGGAGACGTTTGTCAAGAGTTTAAATGATCATTTTTGTCTAGAAAGCTATATGCTTGAGCAAGAATCATCGTTCATTCATTTAAAGTAGGTAGAGATGAGTGTATCAGAATACGAGGTAACATTTACATCATTATCATGGTTTACTATAGAATTAGTGAATATAGAAGAGAATAAGTGTAAGAGATTTCGGATGGGTTTAGCATCTAGTGTGGAATCTAAATTAATTTCTTATAGAGAGCAAAGTTATGCAGCTTTGTTGGATATGGCTAGGAGATTTGACAAGGATATTAATGAGGCAGTTGAGCATCGGCAAAATGCTAAGAGAAGTAGATTGGGAATTTTTAAGTCAAAGGAATTGAGCAATGCTAATAAAAATTACGTTGAGAGTCAGAAAGTTAGGGTTAAAACTCGTGGTGAAAAAAATAAACGAAATGTAAGTGGTCAGGCTAGTGCAAGCACTCAAGAGTTGCCTAAAAATTGTTTTAGTTGTGGAGTTTCAGGTCATAAGACGAGGGAGTGCTTTAAAAAGGTTAAAGGGTTCAAGTGTTTTAGATGTAAAGAGTTTGGACACAAGTCAGCAATGTGTCCTCGAAGGCAAAATTAGTGTTCCAAGAGTCAAGCTCTAGCAAGGAAAGAGGCAGGTGGAGTTTCGCTCAGGAACTCGAAATGGAAAGGAATTATAGAGGCTTCCGGAAGGGTGTTTGCTTGTGCATCACAGGGAGTACATGAGTCGCCAAAGGGTGCCACATGTATATCTTATTTATATTCTTCAGTTTTATCTAGATAGGTATTTTATTTTAATGCATCCATTGTAACGACCCGTATTTTATAAAGTATTTTCCGGAAATTTAAATTCGTATTCTAGATTTGATTAGAATCTTAATTTTTTATCTTAAAATCCTAGTGTGATTTTAAGGTGGTTGACCCTAGATTATGATACAGAATTCGATTACGAATCCAACGAGACTTGAATCACCTCAATCGGAGGTCGGACGAAGAATTTATGATTGAAATACTCTCGGAAGTCCCATTTTGGAAATTCCGAAAATTTCCTCTAAGGGACCGGTCTCCCTAAAATCAAGGGACTGGTCTCTATCGCAGCAGATAGGTCCCGAGTATGAAGGGACCGGTCTCCCGAAAATCAAGAGACCGGTCTCTCTTGAAGCAGTGAGGTCCCGAAGGGGAAGGGACCGGTCTCTCGAAAATCAAGAGACCGGTCTCTCTGTGTATTTTTTGGCAGACTCTAAATTCATTAAGGGCATTGTGGGGATTTTATTGTAGGGGGTATATAAGCCATAGGGAGTCCGAACATTGGGTCTTCCTCTTCACTTTCAAGAACCCTACTCTCTCTACCTCCATTACACAGATTCTCTCACTTCTCTCTAGGATTTGAAGGCTTTCCAAGGGGATTTTGGAAAAATCCCGAGTTCTAACGTTACTCTACGCACCACAAGCTATCCGGGAAGTACCATAACTCGTCCATTCGTCGATTTTCAGATTTTCTGATTTTTGGGAAAGCTCCTAGAGGTAGGAAATGTCTATTATTTAGTATGTTCTTGATTGTGCCACTTCCCATTCTTTTGTATGAGCTTCAATTTTAGCAAATTTCATGTCTAGATGTATAGTCTCGAAATTGACCTAGGGTTTGATCTTGAATTATGAAATTGGTTGAGGGCTTTGTGTTCCTAATGTTTAATTGCATTTTCATGAAGTCAATTTCATGTTTGAACGTTTTGGGTGAAAATCCCCAAATTTGGGAAAAACCCTAGATTTTTATAAATTGGGGCTTTTGATGAATAAGTGGTCTCATGATAAAATTAATTAGGTATTCATGCAATTGAGCATATTTCATGTCAAATTAATACATTAGACATATTGATCATATGTGGAAAATCATGAGATAGTGTGTGGGTTTCATATTGTATCATTAAGTCATGCATGGATTGAATTGGAATACATGACACTTGTATGAAATTTACTAGCATTGGCTAGGAGTGATAACATAATGGACTCAATGAATGAAACACTATAACGTACGCGATGGATACAATTGACTAGCATTGGCTAGGTGACGTAACGATAGGGGTATGATTGATCTTGTATATGGAAACGGACTTATGATGGGGTTTCTGGGATGGTCGCGCCATCCACGACATTGTGCACAATGAGGGTTACTTGGCCCTCCCAGCGATTACTTGGGGAACGACGGACAGGGTGGTTAGTGGGTTTGGCCGCCTACTAGACTACTCCTACCCTATCAAATGTTACATGACACATTGACATGTTGGATTAGGATAGCCTAGGGTGGACTTATGATGGGACCCCATAGCATATCCACGATTACGAGACACGATAGTTGAACGATTCGAATAACTTGGAGTGGACTTATGATGGGATCCCAAGAGTATTCATGATGAAAATTCAAGGAACAAATAAATGAACATTTATGCTTATATGAAGGAAAGAGAATGGAAATTCGTATGCATGTTTATTAAGCACTTGTTCTAGAGGCTTTATTAGTGTACCTTGCATATGGTCGTGTGGTGGAGTCACATAGTAGTGGTGAATCATGGCCTTTGTTATGTCTTGTACATATGCATGTGTTGCATGCCCTACATTCACACACTCGTTCATGCCGATCTTGAGCATGCTAGGTAATAGGTGTTTCCCACTTTGGCGTGATACGCACTTATTTTTCTCCACAGGTGGTGATCCTTCTCTTGGAGGCTTGGATGCTTGAGGATCTTGGAAAAGATTTAAAAGAAGTCCCCCTTTTTTATTTTGTTTTATTGAGGCTCTTGGAGCTTGTAATAGAGTAGAGAAATTTGTAAGGTTTTAAACTTGTACTTCTTCTCTCTCCCTAACTCTATGGTGTGGTTTGAAACTTTAACTTAAACTTATGTCCATATTTTCATGTTTTGTGTGGTTGAGAATTATTGGTACTTAGATATTTGTTAATAAAGTGATGATCCGCTGTTGTTCACTATTTTTAAATGATTTCAAAAAAAATGGTTTGAAAATCCGGGGCGTGACAACTTGGTATCAGAGATTTCGGTTCCGAAAACTTAGGCCTTTGGGGAGACTCTTAGTCTCTATGGGTTGGATTGAGTGTTGTTACATTATCTAGCATGCGTGTGAATATGTAAAACATACATTGGCATGATTCATAGGCTTGTGTGAGTTTTGAAGTATACATATACATTATTCCTTTCCTTGGGTGTAGCCCTGCTGTTCGATTCCATTGATTAAGAGAATCCGTCGTTGATATTGTCGAGTATCCTTCTCTTTGGTTGAGTTTTGATTTGTCGCTTGAGTTATCTATTAGAGCCTTGTCATGTGCTCCTTTCTCATCGAATTCGCGATCTTTTGTAGAAATGGCATACCGTCGTGGCAGAAGAGCGGGTCGTGGCCGTCGAGGTGCGCACGCCCAAGATGCTTATAGCGAAGACGTAAATGATAGGATGAGCGGATTGGAAGACGAGGCCCCTCCTGTTATTCCGGTTCCTCAGGGGTTTGTGGCTCCTGGTCAATTTTCTCGAGAGCTTGCGGCCACCATGGTCGAAGCTAATCGTGGATTTGCTGCTCCGTGAGAGAATGCGAGAAATCGTACCATTGAGGCGTTGCGGGAGTTTAGGCGCATGGATCCTCTGAAATTCAACGGTGAAGGCGATCCCTTGGAAGCGGATCATTGGCTATTCGAGGTAAGAAAAGTGTTGGATACTCTGGAGATCGTAGAAGATAAATTGCGGATTTCTTTTGCCACATACCAGCTGACTGGGGAGGCTAGTCAGTGGTGGAGCTAGAATTTGGCAATGCGTCGTGCTAGTTTGCTTGTCTGTGGAGATGATGATCCACAGACTATTCTGGATCCTGTTCGTGGGATGACTTTGGCTGATTTTCAGAATGTCTTTGAGGGGCAGTATTTTCCAGAGAGTTTCAGGGAACCGTTGCGCGATCAGTTTGAGCAGTTAGAGCAGGGGACAATGACTGTGTCCTAGTATGCCACGCGTTTTTAGGCGTTGTCGAGATTTACCACAGATTTGGTGAGCACGGAAGAAAGGAAGTGTAAGCGTTTTGAAAAGGGTCTCCATCCTTTGGTTCAGCGGTTGGTGATGAGCCAGCGCATTCGGGTGTTTGCTAATATCGTTGATTGTGCTAGGGCTATTGAGCCAAAGAGAGAGCAGTCTAGAGAGGTGAAGGTTTGGGAGCCGCGTCGACAAGTTTCTAATTCGAGTTCGTCATCGGGCAGTTTTGGAAGAAAGTGTCAGAGGGAGACGTCTCGCTTTTCTAGAGGTCAGAGGTCGCAGGGTGGTGCTAGTTCAGCGAGGAGCCCAGTTGTTTGTCACAAATGCCAACAGCCTGGGCATATGCGAGCAGATTGTAGAGCCTCCACTTGTTTCAGGTGTGACCAGGTGGGTCACATGGCCAAAGATTGTCCAGGGAGAGCCGGAGTTCGCAGTGAGGCGGGATCGGTACAGCAGCCTCGGAGCGGGCATCAGCGTACTCATCAGTCAGGACCTGCAGCATCAGTACATGCTTCGCGTGTTGGGGGAGTTGTGACGTCTGCCAGACCAGCGCAGCAGTTTCAGCAGAGGGGCGGTTACCATCAGGGCCCGGCGACTCATGGCAGAGCCTTTGCCATCCCAGCAGCTTCTGTTCCTTCCACTTCTCAGCCCCATCCAGAGACTTCTGTTGTTCGGGGTATGTTCCTTGTTTACAACTCTTGGGCTAGTGTCTTGTTCGATTCAAGTGCATCACATTCATTCATTGCCGCATCATTTATCCATACATTGGAGTTGGGTGTGGATGTCTTGGATCCACCTTTGTTTGTGGATACTCCCGTAGGAGGTTGTGTCCGATTGGACCGGGTTGGCAGAGATTGCGAGTTGACGTTAGAGGACCACCGTTTTACGTTTGATTTCATCGTTCTGGGAATGTCCGGGTTTGATCTCATCTTGGAGATGGATTGGTTGTCTACCTTCCATGCCAACATCGATTGCCATCGACATCGTGTGCGGGTATTCTCTCCCGAGGGAGTTTACTTTTATGTTTATGGCGATAGGAAAGAATCGGTCGATTCTTGTTTCTACGATCCCCGAGACCGCGATTTTGTTAGTTGTTTGCTTGCCAGTCTCAGCTTGGACGATGATCCTTCACGCCGTGGTGAGTTGCCTTTGGTTGTTTGTGAGTTTTCGGATGTCTTCCCAGAATAGTTGCCTGGTTTGCCGCCTAAGCGAGAGGTGGAGTTTTCTATTGATTTGTTGTCGGGTACTTCTCCTATTTCGATACCACCTTATCGATTTGTGCCAGTCAAGTTGCGAGAGCTAAATTCTCAGTTGCAAGAACTTTATGAGTTGGGTTTTATACGTCCTAGTTCGTCACCGTGGGGTGCTCCAGCGTTGTTCGCTAAAACGAAAGACGGATCCCTGCGATTGTGTATCGACTACCGGAAGTTGAATAGAGTGACCATGAAGAACAAATATCCGATGCCGAGGATTGATGATTTGTTTGACCAACTTCGTGGTTCTACGTATTTCGCAAAGATTGACTTGTGTTCTGGCTACCATCAATTGCTTGTTCGGGCAGAAGATATTCAGAAGATAGCGTTCCGTACTCGTTATGGTCACTACGAGTTTGTTGTCATGCCATTCGGCTTGACTAACGCTCCAACGACGTTCATGGATCTCATGAACCGTATCTTCCGTATCCACCTTGATCGTTTTGTAATAGTATTTGTCGATGATCTCCTCATCTATTCTGCATCAGAGGAAGAGCACCATGTGCATCTACGGGTTGTAATAGAGTTGCTGCGAGAGCACCATTTTTATGCCAAGCTTAGCAAGTGTGAGTTTTGGCTTCCGGAAGTGAAGTTTCTGGGTCACGTTGTTTCACGGGGAGGTGTCTCAGTTGATCCTAGCAAGGTTAATGCCGTTTCTTTGTGGCCGCGTCCACAAAGTGTGTTTGATATTCGCAGTTTCCTTGGGCTAGCCGGTTACTACCGACATTTTGTTTTGGATTTCTCACGATTAGCTGCGCCGATGACTCGTTTGACCCGTAAGGGTGTTCCGTTTGCTTGGGATGATTCTGGTGAGGAAGCTTTTGAGGAGCTGAAGAGGCGTTTGACTTCGGCACCGATTCTTATTGTACCGGAGAGAGGAGCTGGTTACTCCGTCTATTGCGATACTTCTCATGATGGTTCAGGATGTGTCTTGATGCAAGAGGGTAAAGTCATTGCATACGGTTCGAGGCAATTGAAGACGCACGAGAGGAATTATCCGACGCATGATTTAGAGCTTGCCGCTATCGTTTTTGCGTTGAAGATGTGGGGTAACTACTTGTATGGTGAAAAGTTTAAAGTATTCTCTGATCACAAGAGCTTGAAGTACCTATTCACGCAGAAGGAGTTGAACTTGCGATAGAGACGGTGGATGGAGCACTTGGAGGACTACGATTTCGAGCTACATTATCATCCGGGTAAGGCTAACGTTGTAGCCTACGCGTTGAGTTGAAAATCTTGTCATCTTGCCAGTCTAGCCGTGTTTGGTTGGAAGTCCATGGAGGACTTGGGTCCATTCTTGTTGCATGCCGAAGAGGTTGGAGAGCAAGGCATGTTGTGCAATTTGTCTATTCATTCGGAGCTATCACGTTGGGTTATTGAGGCACATGCTGATGATTCAGAGGCTTCGGAGTTTCGAGCCAAGATTCTTAGTGGGGAAGCGTGTCAGGGATGGATGATCCACGCCGATACTAGTTTGCATTTCCATGGTCGATTGTATGTTCCTTCGTCTTGCCGTGGAGGTATTCTACACGAGTTTCACATTCTCCATTAGCCGTTCATCCAGGAGGCACGAAGATGTATCACGATCTTAGACGTCAGTTTTGGTGGCCGGGAATGAAGAAAGACATAGCCGTGTTCGTGTCCAAATGCCTCACTTGCCAACAGGTGAAGGCCGAGCATCAACGTCCTGCCGGGTTGCTTCAGTTGTTACCTATTGCCGAGTGGAAATGGGAGCACGTGACAATGGATTTTGCTTCGGGTTTTCCCAGATCGCCGGGTGGTCAAGATGCTATTTGGATTATCGTTGACCGTTTGACGAAGACTGCTCATTTCTTACCGATTCGGGTTGCTCAGTCTATTGACTCTTTGAGCCGGTTGTATATTCGAGAGATTGTTCGACTTCACGTAGTTCCATCTTCTATCATCTCCGATATGTTGATACCCAAATTTTGGCTCACCCCCTACAAATTCAGAAATCAGCAAAACCGTCTTTTTCATTATCCGAATGCATCTCCGGAATGTTCAGACTCGCCGCGAACAGCACCGACGATATCCAAAAAATTACAGTAACAGTGAACGAGCAGCGATGAAGTGTTGAGGAACATTTACCTGTCTCAGAATTTAAAATCGATTCACCAATCCACAAATTTTCCAACGGACGGCGCTGAAACCGCATCCGAAAGAGGCAAAACGTCCGAAAACGAGAAAAATTCTGCATCCACAGTTAGAATTTTATTGTCAAACGGAATATTGGAAGTATGACAGTTATCGTAAAGCAGATATAAAAATTAAATCCGTCCGATTCAGATCTGGGATTTAATTAAGGATGAGCTTCAGTCCGATCGGTTTTTCGCGCAGCTGACTACAGCCTCGGAAATCAGTGAAAGGATTTTGTACGGACCTTATCTTAAAAATTTGGCATTCCTAGTGGAGCAGATTTTTCAGAAGCCGAGCAGTCCAGAAGGTGCACCTACCGCTTCTCACTTTATTTTTGGCATCGGCACCCGATCGTCGAGAATCCCCGGGATCGAGCAGAATCTCCCACGAGCATCCGAATTTCCGTTTCTGAATGGAAAATCGAAGACGTTCTAATTATGAAGAGGACAGTATGAAAACTAAATCCGTCCGATCCATATTCGGGATTTAAGTTAGGGCAGACGACAATCCGTTCGGTTCTTCGTGTAGCTGACCGACAGCCTCGAAAATTAGTGAACGAATTTTGCACGGATCTTATCTTCGAAATTTGGCATTCCTAGTGGAGCAGATTTTTCAGAAGCCGAGTAGTCTAGAAGGTGCAGCCCGTACTTTTTCTCTTTGTTCTTGGCAACGGAGCCGTATTTCAGGGTTTTTCCGGGAAGTGTCTGAATCAAGCCCGGGATATTTGCTATATTCGCGATCCAACACGGCGATCGTGAATATCCGATTTAAAATGTTAAAGTCAGAGTTCTCCGAGGGGCCGGCCAAGCGTAAACGAGGGTTTCGGACCAAGATCAGAACTCCAGGATACTTTTACAATTTTAAATGTATTTTATTTAATTTTTATTTAATTTTTCGAATTAAATCAGCCCCAACCGACCTTGGAAACTTCCTAAAATATCCCAGCCACCGCATGGGACACGTGGTAGCTCGCGAGAGGAAGGAGCCACAATGTCGCAACTATAGTTGCGACATTTATGGTTATATAAAAAAAATCATCTCAACTGAAATCCAGACCAAAAAAACCACAATAACCTTTTTCAAGCTCAATTCAACCTCTGATACCAAAGCCTCCGGGCATTTTCTTTCGAATTCGGTCTATTTTTACACGGTAAATTGCCATTTTGTCTCGGTTATTCTTCGGAGACTCTTGGTAGTCTTCTAAATTTATAGTTCGCCATTAGTCGATCGGCCTCGTCCGACACTATGCTTTACTATATTTTGAAGAAGTTATCTTTGGAAGTTGTCTCCCGGAATTGTACAGATATAGCAATAAATTTGCTTTTATTTGTTAAATACTTGTCTTTTATCGCTTTAAAACCCATATCTGTTTAAAGAATTCGTCATTTTATGTCTTTCTTCTCGTTAGAATTCGACACATGCTTGGCTCTGCCGGCTCCGCTATCGCATACGAGAAGAACATAAAGATGTATTCGCCCTAAAATACCATATCAATTGCTGCCGTCTAGCTCGGATATATATTCCAGCTCGGTTATATACGATATCTTATCACTTATTGCCGTCTAGCTCGGATTATATCCAGCTCGGTTATATATATAGTATTCTATACCCCTGTCCATACATACATATTACAGCATAACCATTCTATCTCTCTTCAGCGATTAACTTTCGCTTTCCCCTAAAACACTTTCAAACAAAAATTAAAATCATGCATCCATTGTCTGAAGTGAAAACTTGTAGTACCTCTTAGAAATGGATCGAAAGAATGTCTTGTGACTCGGAACATTTCCGAAGCACTCGATATCCCGGGAGGATTTTTCCCACACTTAAAAAGACAAGGAAAATAAATATCCCCTCCCCCGATTTTCAAAATCCAGTCGAAGCTCTGTCCGATTTGTAAAAACGATCCTTCTTCCAAAGCCCGGTTAAAACATATTCCGGTAAATTTTCATAGAAAACATTTTTCCAGTCAAAGTTCTGTCCGACTGAAAAATACAAAACACTTTAAAAATAAAACCAAAATTCCTCGATCCGATGTCTGAAGTGAAAACTTGTAGTAGTTGTCAGAATCAGATCACTGGAATGCCTTGTGACTCGGGTTTTCCCGGTTCACTCGATATTCTTTGGAATTTTCTAAACCAAAAATATCTAATCTTTTTCAGAAAAACGGTCGAAGTCCTGTCCGACCTATTTAAAAACATTCCGTCTTCCAAAGCCCGGTTAAGACATATTCCGGCAATTTCTACAGAAAACATTTTTCCGGTCGAAGTTCTGTCCGACAGAAAAATACAAAACACTTTAAAAGGAAAAACAA
>NMUG010000095.1:0-28625 GCA_002855965.1 Monotropa hypopitys
CTAGTTCTTATTTTGAGTTTGAATCTTGATCATCTTAAGGCATGCATCATAAAAGATTTTCATTGAGAGATCTGTAAGGAATTTTTGTTTACTTTCAAAAAGAATTTTGTGAAAGACATTTATGTTAGTTTACATTCTACGATTGTCTGGGGAGAACTTGGAGCTGACGTCAATTCAGAGATCGAGCTTGACCGCTCGTGGTTGTGCTTTGGAACAAAAAAGGTAGTTCGGGGAGCTTCTTCAACAATGCAAGAGTTAGTGTTTCGGGAGGTATTCGTCTAATTGCTTGTACTTGTTGGAACCTTTTTGTTTAAATCAATAAAATCGTAGAACTAAGACCCGTAGTTTTTTGGTTTAGGGTTATTCGACCCTAAATCTTTTTCTACGTAACCTATGTGTCTCTTTCTATTTTTCTCTTTGCCTTCTTCTAGCACTTATTTTCATGTGATAATTTAGTTTTTGTGAACACATGCTTTAATTAGTAAAATTTAATTTGGTAAAATTTTTAAGTGATTAAAAACTACTTATTCTCCCCCCATCTAGGTTAGTTTACTACTTAGTTCACATTTTCAATTGGTATCAGAGTACGGTGCTCTTCTTTAGGTTTAACAGCCTGAGTTGATCCTCGTTTGCTCCGCGTTGTTGTTGCGTTGTTGGATTTGTCCTTTATTGACTTAACCGTCCAAGCTAGAATTGTGTCACTATGGATTCATGTGTGCCCAAAGAAGTTGCGTCAAATATGCGACCACCATATTTTGACAGTAATGATTATGCATATTGGAAAGCTAGAATGACCACACATCTTAGTTCGTTAGGAGTACGAATGTGGAGATCAGTGGTGTATGGTTATGAACCCCCGACGATTGATGATGACATTATGAAATAAAAACGGTTAAAGCTTGATTCTGAATGGAATTTAACTGATAATGAAAATTTTGAATCTAACTCCCGTGCACTTGGTGCGATTTACAATGCATTAAATAAAATGGAGTTTAGTCGAATATCCTCATGTGCCACGGAAAAAAGGCATAGGATGTCTTGTAAATTACTCACGAAGGAACTAAAACCGTCAAGACATCTAAGATTCAAATGCTAACCATAAGATTTGAAGAGTTGAGAATGTCCGACGATGAGTCTTTTGACTTTTTCATTGCAAAGCTTAACGATATTGTCAACTCATTTCATGCTTTAGGAGATCTTTTATCTAATCTCAAGGTATGTAGAAAGTATTGTGATCACTTCCGGAGAGGTTTAGGTCTAAGGTAGTGGCCATAGAGGAGAGACCCAAGGTAGACGAGATGCTCTTTGAAGAACTCGTAGGAAAGCTACAAACGTTTGAGCTCAATCATCTTTCCAAAAATTCATTGTCTAAATCAAACAAAGGAATTGCGTTCAAATCATCCCAAGTGAAAATAATCAATTCAAGTGAAAGTGACGAAGAAATTAGTGAAGAGGAACTTGCTCTCTTTGCTAAAAAATTCAATAAATTTGTTAAGTCTCAAAAATTTAAATCGTTTGGTACAAATTTTGCTCATTCAAACTCAAATACGAAAAAACCAAATTGATTCTAATGAGGAAAAAACGAAGCTTGAAAAGGATAAAAGGCCTCAAAAAATACAATGTCATGAGTGTCACGGCTATGGACACATCCAAGCCGAGTGTGCTAACACATTAAAAAAAAGAAGGTCTTTAAGGTGACTTGGGATGATGAAAGCGAGGAAGAAAAAGATGATGAAAATGTAAAATACGAACCAACTAACTTCAAGGCATTAATGGCAAAATCCGAAATGTTTGAACAACCTTTATCTCCAATCTCAAACGACACAAATGTTGAAGAATATGAATCGGAAAACAATCTTGAAGAAGAAGATGACCTAGATTCAATTCATGAAGCATATGACCTTTTGTATGAGGAATGCTTCAAACTAAAAAATAAAAAGATTGATCTTGTGTCTCGTTTAAAAAGGGGAGAAGAAGAATTGAAATTTGTGAAAAATGAACTTGTTGAAAAAGTGAGTGAGTTGGAGGATTTAAAGAAGTCCATGGTAAAAATGGTTGTAAATTTTGAAAGAATTAAAAAAGAGAGATTGAAAGTGATGAGTGAACTTGAGGAATCAAAATTAAAAATTGAGAGTCTAAAAAGAGATTTGGATGAGTCAAATAAAGTCATAAAAAGGAATGATTGTGGTGCTCAAAGGATAACCCAAATGACTCATTCATTTAGGAAAAGAAGTGGACTACGATTCATGGACTCAACTTCTCCTCCTAGAAAAACTCTTGAAGAACCAAAAATGATGAAATTTGTTAAGAGGGAAGCAAGTTCACACTCACACACTCCTACCACTAAATCTTTGAAATAAGACATGCATTCTTACAAGAAAATATACACATGTCACTATTGTGGAGAGATTGGTCATAAAAGACCATTTTGTTATAAATTGTTGAAGAAACTAAAGTTTGGACTTGATCTAAAGAAAGGATTTAATACAAGGAATGTCAAAAACTGTGTTGTAAAAGCGAATAAAAAATGGACACCTAAAATGATTCCACTTGTTGAGGGGGAGATCCCCGAACATTCTTTGACCGTTTCCATTCCTCCACTTAATAGCGTTTCCAAGAAAGTTTCATTCCGTTCTTATCATAAAAGAGATGGAGGTGGTTGTTAAGTGTTTTGTTAATGTTTCTTTCATTTGTTTTTTATTAATTTTGTTAGTGCAATATTAGTTTTCAAATTTCTTTGGTGGTCATAGTCACTGACAAGTCGTTTGTTCGATTTGCTCACACTGAGCCTAAAAAGATTTGGGAAATGTTTTTTGGTTTTAATCTTCAATTGATTCATTTTTAATTGATTTTTTACTATAGATGAATCATTTTTTTGGTTATTGTCCCTAGTATATGGTTGTTTATCAATGAGCATGGTCATGACTTGTTTTGGGGTGTTTTGTTTGGTCCTATACATTTGCTTTGCTAATAGGTTTAGTTTATAGAGTCTTTCCCTCAAGGCTTTTCTCAGAACCAAGTTTTCTGTGCATTTACCAAGCCTAGCAAGTCGACAGCTCTTCGGAAGTGCCATGGCACCAACACGCACGTTGATAGCACCTCGGTGCCACTCAATGCTGAAAAGCGCAGTGCTAGCGCCTCGGCGCCGCTCAGTGACGTGCGCATATAAAACCTGGCTGAGCGATTTTTTATCAGATTTCGAATTCCCTTCTCACTCCTCTCGATTTCCTCTCTGGTTTTCTTGTCAATTCCATCCCAAAGGCCTAGATTCTCGTGTTTCTTCAAGGGGTAAGTACTATATCCATATTTTTCACATCAATCATATTGTTAAACCATGTCGGGTTCAACCTCTCATGCCCGTGGATGGAAACGTCCACCTGATACTCGTTTGCATTACACCTCTTTTGTTAATGCTCAATCTAAAGATATGTATGAATACCTTATAAAAAAGGTCTTAAAATTGTTGAACGTAACATTGTTTTGTCAGAGTTTGCATCAATTGGCCTACCGGATCAGTTTGTGCACCGTGGTTGGTTGGGTGCTTGTTCAGGTCATGAGTATGGCTTACCTGTGCTTGTTGCTGAATTTCTTGCTAACAAGAGTTCAGTCAACACTAATACAGAGTCTCTTACTTCCACTATTCATGGTGTGCAGGTTGTATTTTCTTCTGATGCTATTCATGCTTTACTTCACCTCCCGACTATTGATCATCCCCAGTGGCCTTTGCCGCCCGAGTTTGCACTCACTATTGCTAGCATAGTGTATGAGATCACTGACGGTATAGGAAATCGCGTGATTCCCCTTGTCCATGCACATCTTTCACCTCATTACCATATTCTAAATAAAGTCATCTGCTCAATTGTTGAACCTACTGATCATGTGCATGGTGTTCCCATTCCTAGAGCTGAGTTGTTATATGTGATTGGTCGTGGTTTCTCTTATGATTTAGCGTCTCGCATGTGGTGGTTAATCTACAATTACTCGTGTCATTCTCATGGTACTAGTGCTATCCCATTTCTTTCCACTATCACTCGTTTCTTGAATGGGAAGTTCAAGTTTGAGATGCAATGAAGGCTTTAGTGACCATTGGTATACCTTACGGCGACGCATCAGGATTTTTTTTTTTGAAAAGCAAAATTTATCACCATCCAAAAAAATATAGCAAAGCCCGCACAAGGCACAAGCAACAGCACCGAGGAAAAACAAACCCCCCTAGTAGAAACTGCTAAAGGACACAAAGCCAGCGCACATGCCAAACACAAACCCGACTGCCACCCAACTAGGAACAAAACAACACACTCCTAATTGACACAAAACAAATAGATGGCCCGAAGGTCCTCCGAAAATGCTAACCTACCGCTAAACACAGTCTGCCCTAAGAAGGGCATCTTTCTCCTCAAGAATAGAGTCAATAATTCGGGAATCATCAAATCCTACGAAAGAAATACCTAATATCTCACCCACCCACTTCGTAGCAGCGACCTCCTCTCGAAATGGAGGGCTAACACCTGCCACCTCGAAGGGAGAGGAAGGCTACTTAGGGATTGAACCACCCTTGGGACCATTGATTTTTGCACAAGGCCTACCTAGAAATGAAGAACTAACCCTCTTAGAATTTAAAAATCCCGGTTTGAAAACACCCTTCTCCTTGCTCGATTTTGACGACTACGAGGACCCCCCCCCCCCACAGACACACTTCCATTGGTCTTGACAACAAACAAAGTCTCAAAAGCACTGTTACCCACAGCCTAAGAACTCGGCTGGGGATGAACATGGTCCAAGAGACCCGCTGAACCCTGCAAAGATGCAGAGAGACCTGCATACACTGCCCCCAAAGAAACCTGAGCCTGAGCCTTTTCACCAAATTCGGACCCTGCCATTTCTGGAACACAAGGAGCATTGCCAGACCCACTTAAAAGCAAAGGGTCTCTATCGAGACCACATGGGGGAGAGATAATGATAGCAGAGGAGTCAGAAGGACTATCCCTAACCTTACCAAAATCAGAAACCCCTAAATTGCTATAGCTACGATTTCTCCTCAAGTTGCCAAAACTGCTACAACCAATCTCATGTAATATCGGATTAGGAGCAGTCATGCCTTCCCGTACACCCCAAAATTGCCACCGGACTTGCCCACAACCCACTGCTCCGACGCCTGCACTGGCTGAGACGGAGGCAACGAACGAGCATCACATGGCTTAAGCAAAGTAGCATCATACCGCACCGCAAACACGATACCTCCCACCACCAGATCGAACCACTCTCCGGTAATCTCTTCACTTGAGGAGACGAGCAACATGGCAACGGCATATGATCTCTCCCTTGAAGTTTCAGAATCGAGCATTACCAGTGATCCCCACAGACCTGCTATACTTTTAAATGTGTCCATGTTTCAAACAGAAATAGGAATACCGGTGCAAAGCACCCACCACAACTTCTCCCAGCAAACCAATTCCCCGCACCACAGCTTAGTGGATTCAAGACACACCGACCAATCGCCTGACTTCTTCAAGAAAAAATCTCGCGTAGCCGCTGACGAGAACACCATAATGATCGGTCTCCCTCCCATCAACCTAACGTCTACTAGCCCAGTCACACCGCGCTTTCGAATCCCAATCACCACCTCCAAATTAGAGATATTCCGCATAGTAGCTAAGGCTGACCGATTAAGCCACTCATCCCCTTGAACCTGAGCATTGATACTCCTTCTGGAGGAAGGAGCGATTACATATCCTCTAGAATCACCTCTTAGTGCTTGGGCATATGATTTAGGTGCTAGACTCCCAGACGGGTGCTTATCAATAGATTCAAACACCCGCTGATTGAGCACAGGCACCACCGGGCACCTCCAATCCGACAAGAAATGCCCCTTCGCAAATCTAGCCATCTTGACTACGATCTGAGATCCGTCAACCCGCATACCGTTAGCTTTAGATATTGCATCCCCTGCCGCCACACAACAACTGAATCTCACAAAACCAAAAGGTTTTCGAGACACCTTACTGCACTTACCAGGGATGTACGCATCCAAAACTCTACCAAACTGCCCGAAATATTTATGCAACCACGAACTATTAACGGATTGCGGGAGATTGCCTGAATACAACGAGTAGACATCCCCTGTCGGATGACCTGAAGAGGGCTTGACAATAGGATCTCCCTTAAGCCGGACCCCTGCTTCCAAGCGACCCTCGCATGGTAAAACAGAGAAGCCCAAATCCTGGCTCTGCTTAGCAACAGAACGCTGCTCACCATTACAACACGAAACTTCCTGAATCTCACCATCTTCTATAGGAGCCCCAATCACCTCAATGCTTGCTTCAAATTCCTGAATAATTTTTCTGATGTTTTCCGCCATCGTAACTCAGCCTAAAAGCCATATTCAAATCTGATTGTTGGAGAGAGAGGGAGAGAGGGGAAGGGAGAGAAAGCCATCATATATTGGAATGGTTATAGGATCCCCTCATACATCTTGGTGTATTGACTTAGTTGAGAATTCAATTGTTGAAGACATGAGAAGTAAGTTAATCCCTTGCGTTGTTAAGATCGACTTGGGATCTCCCTTGGATTTGTCAAGGTTGAGATGTCAAAGTTATGGTCACTCCCTTGGTCTCGTCAAGGTGGAGTTTGGGTCTTGTATCGACAATGGAATTGGAAAACTAAAACTATTGCATCAACATATCCAACAAATATCGAATATGGAGGATATGCCCTACGAGGGCTACTCGTACTCAATCTTGAATCCATCATGTATGATTCACAAATATAGTGGAATTGAACAGAAATGAAGTCAACTAGATGCATTGGTAAGGTTGACTAGGTAGAAGGAAATTTGAAGTATTTGCACATCATTGGAACGCATGTCTCCTATTACTATCTTTGGCTAGGTCATCTTGCGAACAATCTAGTGTTGGCTAGGAATCATTTAAATAAAACATGGCTAGCATTGGATAGGAAATAAATTGGAACCCAAATCTAGCTTTGGCTAGGAATGCAAAATGAATCACCTAACGAAGTGGAATTAAAAGCTAGCTTTGGCTAGGAAAGAAATAATTATAATGTCACTAGCATCGGCTAGGAATGGTAACATAGATGGAAATATCTTTATTTGGCAAGGGAATGGACTTGACTAGATGATTCCCTGAGTGGTCACGATATCCACGACATTGTGCACAATGGGGGTAACTTGGCCCTCCCAATGAGTTGGGGAACGACAGAAAGGAAAGGATAGTGTGTCGACATTCCACTATACTGGACCTACCATATCGACGTTATACACCCCAAACATGATAAAAGGGGATAATAGGATAAATCCGGAATAGACTTATGATGGGATTCTTGGATTTATCCATAATATAAAATAATGGAAACAATTCTCAATATGAACAAACGGTACAACAAGAATATGAGAATATTTACGTGTATTCATGCCTAGAAGAAAAGAAATGAATATTGATTATCCCTTGTTTCATAAGGCTGAGGGAATTTGGAAACATACTTAAATTACTCAAATATCTCAAAGTTGCAAGTGAACTCATCCATAACAATGTTTAAGGTTGAAGAAGAATTTGGGATATGCTAGTGAGTGGTGTCTTAGTAATATAGTTTCTTGATCCCTTCTAGTATATCCTTAGGGTGGTCTTACCCTAGTAGTGAAAGTAAATTTTGTGTTCAGGTGGTAGTCTACTTCGGTCGGATCTTGGAGACTTTCATCTTACATTCATTTGGCATTGAGGACTTGAGTCCTTATTCATTATAGGTTGCATGCTCGAGTCCATTGCATCTTGAGGATTTGTTTTCATGACATATTTCTCGGGTTCTTTTACTATCTTTTGCACGTCTTGCATGTGGACATTTGGGCACATACCCACCATATGCATGTATGGTAGTAGTTAGAGGTTTTTCTCACGGAGCACGTAGAACACTCAGACCCCCTTCCCCTTTCCCCCAGTATTTTGTATTGCAGGGATATGAGGACTTGTTGATTGGAGTTTAAGTCAATTGTTGGATTTTCTTGGGAGCTTTGCCACTCCTGCTTCGTTTGTATTTCTTGTATCTTTGTATTTCATTTTCATTATTTCAGTTATAGCCAGATGTTGTACCTCATATTCTTTCGCACTTGTATCTTGTCTCATTGTATCATATTGTACAATGTTTGGTTATCTCTATTGGTTATCTTATGGATGGCAAGTGGCCCTCCCCAATTTATTTATTATCCATTTTATCGATTTAAAAAATGATTTGAAAATCCAGGGCATGACATATATGGTAAACTTAGTAAGTATGAATTCTAGTTATCAAGTGTGGAATTTCTGGGTCATGTGATTTCCAGTGAGGGTCTGCGGGTAGATTCTAAGAAGATTGAGGCTATTGTTAATTGGAAAAGACCTACTAATGTGTCTAAAATCCAGAGTTTTCTGGGTTAGCTGGATACAACCGGAGACTTATTCTAGGTTTCTGTTCTATAGATCTTCTGATGAGCAAATTACTTCATAAAGATGAAAAGTTTCGGTGGTTTAATGATTGTAAAATAAGTTTTCAAACTCTAAAAGAGAAATTGGTTAGTGCTCTTGTATTGTCAATGTTACCGTTTTCTGTATTGGCTATTTTTCCAGAATGGTTGTTGTATCTTAAATCTTTTATTTTGGTTTGGGGTAGCATAGGTAGAAGCTCTTCTTCCCGAGCCATGAAGATTTCGATATGGTGCTCCGTCAACCAATTGAAGTGTTTTCGGCGTTCAAAGGTTCGTTCAAGGATCGTTCTAATATTGATATGCTGTTCCTTTTGATATCTCATCCTTGGTCAATTACTTTGTTTTCCAATATTCGATTCCTTTGTCGCATCCTTGGTTCCATTTTGGCCTTAGTTTGTAGTTTGGTCCTTGGAATTCTTTGCCTTTGTTTTAGAATTCCTTCAAAGACACTAGGTACCGGTTCCCACCTCCTGGGGAACCGGTTGCGGCCGTTGAGGTCCTTGGCATCAATTTTTGTTCCTCTTTAGCGACCTCCGATATAGGTTCTCGTGAACCCCAGTACCAGTTTCGGGATGTGTTGGTGCCTTCTTATTTTTTGGCTCAATTTTTGTTCCCTTCAGAGACTCCGGGTACCGGTTTTCGGGTACCCCGGTACTGGTTGTAGGGGCCCGGAACTAGTTTCCCCAGCTTTCCCCTTGTGGTTTCGGTTGCTTGCTTTTTGCCCAGATTCCTTCAGTGCTTTCCGGTATCGGTTCTCGCGAACCACGGTACCGGTTGCACCTCTTCGTACAACAAAAAATAAAATCATATCTTAAGTTTTTAAGTCGGTTTGAGGAGCATTTTAAGTGTATTTTTGTCAACTTTTATCATTATATTCAACAATAATTCGTGTCTAATGGTCCTAAGTATATAAGAAAGCCTTAAGATCATTTTAAATCATCAATAACACTCAAGAACTTTTAGAACAAAAGCTCTCTCTGGTTTTTTACTCTCCTGGCTGCTGTGGCAAGTGTATACATCCATCAAGGTGACTTCTTAAAGGTTTTGTTTTTTATTCTACTTGCATAATCTCTTGCTCTTCTTATTGTTATATATTAGATAATCTCTATTACAATAGTTGTATTGATTATCTTTCAAGATTGATTCATTGAGTTGTGTCTAGATTGTTTAGATCCTTAGATCTAGAACTCTAGCTTTGATTTCTAGCAAGCTTTTGTGTCTAGGATTTATTCCCTTGATCTTGAGAGTATAGTGTGAATCTAAAAACATAGGTTCCTTGGTTCTTGTGATCTCCTAGATCTTCTAGGGTTTGGGTGTAGTTCTCTCATTGGGATTATTATTAAGCTTATAACTTTATCCCTTGAACCTCATAGGTTTTAGAGTTCTTCATCTTTTTATCTAATCTCTCCTACTAATGCTACTAAACTCAAACCTAAATACGTGGTGAGCAAACTCAAAAACAAATACGTGGTGAGTAAACTCAAAACCAAACTCAAAACCAAGTTTTTTCAAACCAAAATTGTTCAAACCAAACTCAAAATTTGATCATCCGTACCTATGGGAGTTCGAAGAGATCCAGACCTTTTGAAACCTCAAACCAAATATCCTTCACCACCGATTTCTTATTGAAACTATCGAAAGAGAGATAAAACTAAGAACCTGAAATTGACACAAAGGTATTCGGTTCGAGAACCACTTCCATCCATAGAAACCCATTTTTAGTAAGGAACGGGAGGTCGTCGTCGCTGTGTTTGAGGAGAGGGGTTTGTATTGTTAACACATCAGTTGGAAGGGGGAACATGGTCTCTCGGAGCTGTGGTTGGTGGACGGGCATGCGTATAGGGAAGGGTGTAATGAAAAGGTGTAGGCGGTGATGTATTTTTTTATGTAAACGATTTTCGAGAAAGAATGTTATTGGGAGGTGATGGTTAGGTTAATGACGTGTAGGTTTTACAAACATGTATATGGTATATATGATGATATGGTAGTGGGTTATATATGCTAAATATATTGTATAATGTGATGTGTACATATGATTGAGATAGAATTGTATGACCAGGACATAATGTATATCACTGAGATATAAGTTGGACAGGAAAATTTTGTGATTAAAAAAGTCCTGATTTGTATTATAGATTTGAGTCTTATTCTCAATTGAGCAGTCTCTTACTAGTAACGTGTTATAAAATAAAAATAAATATAACACAACTATCATGAAACAATTGTCTTTAAAACCAAATATTATTAAAATATTTTTTATAATATTCTTTACATATATTTTGTGGGTGGAAATTTTCTGATCACCCTTGAACTTGCCAAAAACGTCAGGTTAATGAAATATGTTGACTTCTTCAATATCTTCTGGATTTTCAATGATCTTCAAATTGTTCTTCCAAATTTACTGCTAAACAGAAAATGACTATGTGACCCCTCCCTTCTTCTCAGGGGGCTCTCCGATGCTTAAGTTATTATCTTCTTGAAAATATAACTCAAGTAAAAACTGAATTCATAGAGAAAATTGGTATGTTCAGATATGATTTTCCTTTGTATTTAAACAGTTTCGTCTTCATTATTGTCTAGGCTCCACCATTCACAATATAAATTTTTGAAGAGTGGGGTCTGACTAGATATTGCTTTTCTTTTATCTTTTGTACATTCTTTAATATATATTGAATGGCTAATGGGTCATTAATGTTTCTACTTAAATAATAATATCTGTCTTCTTTCTTAAATAATTGGCTCCACTAAATCTTCTTTTTGTCATTTTGTTCATTAATAATCTTGTTTTTTACATGTAATATTCTTCTTATGACTTATTTAAAAAACAAAACTTCTCATTATATTTTTTAAATAAGCAGATCTAGACTTCTCGTCATGATCAATCTTTAAGATCTTCTTTCTCAATTTTAACATCATCTTTACATGTAGCTTACTTAATTAATTATTTTCGAATATTTTCCGAAGTAAATACTTTGTTCCCGAGCTCAAATTCATCTCGGGGAATATTCTGTAGAGTTTCATTGTCGAAAACACTGTTCATCCCATTCTTTGCTGTGCAGGAATATTTTCTTATGCGGGAAACTTATTTTCAGCTCGGGAAATATTAATTCTGCATGGAAATTAATATTTTATCATAAGGATCCACCTTTTGATTATTCTGAAAGTTTCAATTTTACTCTTTTACGCTTATATTTATTTTTAACTACCACAAAAGCCCCCAGCTTTATTCGGGATTTTACCGAGCACAAAAGACTGGGGAAAGCTGATTATCTTCTAATAGGTATACACAAATTAGGCATACTTTCATGTATGTATTTTTTGTCTTTCTAAAATTCATTTCTATATTCTTCAAAAGCATTTAAGGAAAATGACTGTATAAAGACACCTTTTTCAAGGTTGTCGTGTCATGCGCATTAATTACTTAATTAATGTTATTGCCATTAATACTGCCTCTTTTAACTCAAAATATTTTATAACCCAAAGGTTAATTTTGAATTTCAAATTACAATGACTATTCTATAAATTAACATCTTCACTCGTATTTTGCATCCTTCTCTCTCTTTGCCTCAAACTCTTCTGCTTCCTTACTTTCTCTTTGTCTTTCTCTAAGTTCTAGGGTTTTCAAAATTTTCTTTTTCTTCTCATTTTCTATGGGTGTTTTCAGGAACTGGTGTAATACTCCAGAAAGAATGGAGCAATTTTGCCAATTGTACAATATCCCAGATGATGTTGCTACAGAATTAGCTGCTATCGACCATGACAAACGTGAAAAACACGATAGAAACACAATTTTTATTCCTCTGATTCATATTATTGAAGGGTGAATTAGATTTCCCCTTCACTGTTTTTTTCGAACAGTTCTTCGTCGCTGGAATCTTCTCCCAATTCAATTAGCTCCAAACATTACTAGGATGATTATGAGTATAGCAGAACTTAATCGTCGCTTGAGAACGAACCTAGGGTATAATGATATTATGTATTATTATACCATTTGCCATACTAAAGACCTAACATACTATATTAAAGTGCACCCAAATCGTTCTTCTCTAATCGATATGATGTCAGACTCTTCCAAGAGTGCTGACGAGGACTATCTGATTGTAATTGGGAATTGGGAGCACCCAGTTGATGAGGATCCTGTCATCTATCTTCCAGATAGAGCTGGCAGGCCTCGTTAGTATTCAATTTTTTATTTACTAAATGTTTTTATGATTTTATTAAATTTTCTTAATGTCATTTTTTGTTTTTTCTTTGTTATAGGGGAGAGAATAAATCCGCCGAGCAGAGAAACTCATTATGGAACTAGACCAGAAGATATAAAAGTTGTCGAATACTACAAGGACAGGCGTTGCCACAGTTTATTGGGCTATACACCCTAGTATAGAGGATATAAGCACAAGCAAATTTCCATGGCCCAGCCCCCAATCCCTGTAGGTGTTCCTATTCTCCCTACTTCTTCCCGACTAGGTTCTTCTTCTTCCCAAACAACTGGGCCTGTTATTGACTCTATTGACGAGGAAATAGACCAAACCACCTATTCTCTAGAACCAGATCTTCAACCTGAAGATTTTTTTGTATAATATTTTGTTGATAATCCAGACTAATCTCTTTCTTTAGAAATTGTTAGTGAAAATCAAAATCTTTCTTCTTCACCTGGTTATAGTCATGATCCTAATTCAATAGAAATGAATCCTCATGACTTTAACGTATGCAATATTGCATATAAAAAATAGCTTAAGAAAACAACTATTCTACCTTCTTCTACTATTCTTTCTACCCAACTTCCTACTGTTCCTTCTCTTCCTATAGCTCCAGATCCCCCTTCTTTTACTATTTCTGCTCCTGCTATCACTTCCTCCATCTTACCTACCATTTCTTCCGACTCTAAGCAAGCACATTTAACTTTTCGCCACCAATCCAAACGACTTGCTCCTTCCTTTGAAACAAATCCCATCCTCTTAAGAAAATCAGAACTGACAAAGGAAAATGGACTGGGACTGCCGATCAGTCATAGCAGCCTACTCTTGAATGGGAAGGGAGAGTCGTCCAAGTAAACGACATAATAATGAACCATAAGGTATCAATGTCGATTGCATATTCTATTTTCCTTCCCAAAGACAAGGAAGCTGAGGCAACTTCCTCTTTTGGGACTCTGTTGGCCTCTACTTTGGCTAATTATTTCAAGGCAATACATTTTTAATTACAATTTTTTTCCTTATGCTCTTTATTCTTTCTAACGAAACATTTATTCTACTAGGCTTGCCAGAAGTTATACACCACTGCCCAAAAAGGTGTACAACTTGAGGCCAGCAACAACCAACTGCAAAGGAACTTGGAATTAGCCTTAGCCAATTCCAAGAAATTTCAAGACAAACTTACCTGGGCTAAAGGAAAACTATCTACTACTAGGGTAGAAGTTGAGACAACAAAACAAGAAGCAAAGACTATCTTCACAAATTTAACTGCCGAAGTGAAGAATTAACGGGATCTCTTGGATGAAGAGAGAAACCATTCCCTAACAATTCAAGAACAATCATCCATTTTTTAGGAGAATTTGGATTCAAGCCTTGCCGATAATGATAAACTGAATACTGATATCCAAGTTCTGAAAGAAGAAATAGGGAAAAGCCAAGGATGAGGGCTTTTCTACTGCCAAAGAACTATTCATTGGTCAACTTCCCAAGTTGACCAATACGTTTTTCAGAGATGGGTGGCATGCAACCTCAAAATTCATAGGGATTGCTCAAGATTCCCTTGCATTTCAGGATATTCAATATCCTTTTCCAGGTTGATCCTGTAGCACCTACTCCTGCTGAAGAAGCTAGTGCTAAAGTGATTGAGACTAAGGTAGCTATTCCTCGAGCTGCTACCCAATCTGCAGATGTAAATCTTCCTATTAACACCCTTTATCCTTCTAATGAATTAGCTACAGATGCTAATGCTGATCTTCCTCCTTCTGTTGATGCCCAATATGTTTAGGGATTTCTTTTTTTATGTTCAATGTGCTTGCTTTCCATCTTTTCAATGAATGATATTCTAGTTTCTCTAATTGTTTCAATTTTCTTATACTTTCTTATTTACTTATCTTAAGAAAAATTCAAAAATAGTCAACTATTTTGAAACTAACTTACTTGAATAATTTAAAGAAAAGTAAAACCATACCTGCAAAATTTTGCAATTCTTTAAGTTATACCATCTTCTAGCTCCATTGTGACTTGCAACTTTCTTATTTCATGTCTTCAATCTGTCTTCAGATCTTTCAATCTTGCTTGTTTGCTTGCTTTGTGTCTTTCTTTGAATATTTTTTTTCTTTGTTTTGAGTAAATGTTGGGCTTGTTACCCTTTGCAAATACTCAGGAAGATAATTCTGTCATTTACCCTAGGCTTGGTCTCACCTTAGGGTATTTGATCAGAAAAATAGCCTCATACTTTTTGTTTTGAATACTTGTTGGATTTCTCATCCTTTACAAGTCTCATGAAGACAATTCTGTTCTAACATAGGCTTGCTCTCACCTTTATTATGAAACAGTAAAGTAGCCCTTATCTTTCTGTTTTTAGCACTTGTTGGATTTCTCATCCTTTACAAGTCTCAAGAAGACAATTCTGTTCTAACATATGCTTGCTCTCACCTTTGTTATTGAACAGTATTGTAGCCTTTATCTTTCTATTTTTTAGCAAAGAATACTAGATTACTCATTCTTAAGTATCTGCTCGGGAAGACATTTTTTTACAAACTCAAGAGTATGTGTCACAAAGCAGTAGCCCCTTTCTTTCTATTTTGAGCAAAGAAGACTGGATTTCTCATCCTTAAGTATTCTGCTCGGGAAGACAATTTTATCACAAACCCTAAGGCATGTGTCACAAAAAAGTAGCCCCTATCTTCTATCTTCTTTCTGTCTTGTCTTGTTTTTCATTCTGGCTTTCCTTTCATCATCTCTGAAATGTGCGAATGCGCACTAGGCCACAACCTAGAGGGGGGTGAATAGGTTGACCAATTAAAAACTTATGCATTCATTATTAAATTTGATACAAGTTAAATTGTTAACTTGAATATTGCAAAATTGATTTAATGATTGTTTGTTTGTTTGTAAACGGGAGCGATTATGTAATATATATAAACAAACCAATCACAGGTGCACGTGTAGTGGAGATAGAGAGTAAGAGACAATCAGTGGCACAACAACATATATATAGTGGAAAACCACATAGGCATCAATCGATCCCTATGTAGAAAAACCACTGCCCTAGTCTACGGTTTCACTAGAAATAGCAAAGTTTTAGGATACAAGAGTTACCAAACTTTACCAAGCCCACCTAACTCCTATCCAAAGCTCCCCGAGCCCCTTCTGCTATCCTCCAGTTATTCTACAGTCTTCAACTGATTTTCGACTCTCAATCGGCTCCGAAGTGCTTCGGCCAATGTAGACAAGGCACCAATAATGCAAATCACGTGCGTGCTAGAAACAACAAGTGATACAACTTGCAAAAGCAATACTAGACACAAAGTCTAGAGGAGTGAACAACAAAGGAGTAAAAATAAGCACTATGGTATGTTCCAAACTCCAATGTACAAGGAATGGATGATTCAAGGCAATTATGCCCAAGAAACAAATTCCTAAGAAAATGTTCTAGTGAAAATCACCACACAAGAAGTATTGTAACGACCCGTATTTTATAAAATATTTTCGAAATTTAATTCGTATTGTAAATTAAATTTGGAATCTTGAAGTATTTTATCTTAAAATCTTATCGCGATTTTAAGGTGGTTGACCCTAGAAAATGATAGAGATTTCGATTACGAATCCAACGAGACTTGAATCGCCTCAATCGTACGAAAAAGTTATCGACATTTCAAGTTTTCTTTTAATTTTTCTTAAGGCCGACCGGTACACGCATTTGCGGTCGACCGGTCGGGATGGTTCAGTGGGCATTTCAAAAAGGCCACGACTGGTACACAATACCTCGGTCGACCGGTTGCCGTTCGTCAGAGAGGCGTTTTAAATATCCTCGACCGATCGAGCGAAATGCGTCGATCGGTCGTGAAGGCTAAATTTCGTGCTGAGTTATATTCATTAAGGATATTTTGGGTGTTTCGCATAGGGGTTGTATATATACAACCCTATGCACGATTTTGTGTCATCTTCATCATATTTCTGAACCCTAGCCACCATTGCACTCTCTCTCTCTCTACCTCCATTCTATATCTCTCCCACTTCTCTCTAATTTTCAAAGGGGATCCAATGCTCCGGTGAAGAAATCCCAAGAACAAACGTTGTTCTACGCGCCAAGAGCTATCCGGTGAGCTCCATAGCTCGTCCATCCGCCAAGTTTCGGGTTGCTAGGATTTTTGAAAAGCTCATTGAGGTAGGACTTATGTATTTTCTAGCTTATTGTTGATTGTGCTTCTCCCTAATCCCTTGTGAAGTCTTTGAATTCCGTCAATTTCATGCCTAGAACAACATTTGGAAAATTAGTCTAGGGTTTGGTTTTGAATCATGAAATTGTTTGAGGGTTTGTGTATCTCATGAGTGTAATTGCATTTCTATGGATTCAATTTCATGTTTGAGCATTTTGGGAGAAAAACCCCAAATTTGGGAAAACCCCTTTCATAAATTAGGGCTTTTGATGAATTGATGGTCTCATGATAGAATCGAGTGCGTATTCATGCAATTGAACAAAAATCATATGAATTGACATATTGGACATGTTGGTTATATATGGAAAATCATGAGATTGCATGTTGGATTTGATATGGTATCATTGGGTCATGCATGGAACAAATTAGAATCAATGACATTAGTATGAAATTTACTAGCATTGGCTAGGAGCGATAACATGATGGACTCAATGAACTTGACACGATTACTTACGTGACGATTTGATTGACCAGCTTTGGCTAGGTGACGTAATGATAGGGGTTGATTGATATTGTACACAGAAACGGACTTATGACGGGGTTTCCGGGATGGTCGCGTCATCCACGACATTGTGCACAATGGGGATATCTTAGCCCTCCCAGCGATTTCTTGGGAAACGACGCAAAGGATGGTTAGTGGGTTTGGCCGCCTACTAGACTAATCTTACCCTATTTCTCGTTACATGACACATTGATACGTTGGACTAGGATAGTCTGGGTGGACTTATGATGGGATCCCATGGCGTATCCACGATTATGAAATACGATGGTTGAACAATTTGAATGACTTGGGATGGACTTATGATGGGATCCCAAGGGTCATTCATGGTATGAACTCAAAGAAGAAAATGATGAACGTATATACTTATATCAAGGAAAGAAAATGGTAACTCTTATGCATATTTTGTGGGTGCTTGTTCTAGTGGCTCTCGTCATCATAGTTGGCATATGTTGGTTGATTGGAGTAGCATGGTAGTAGTGGATCATTGCCTTTGTCATGTCTCGTACATATGCATGTGTTGCATGCCCTACATTCACACACTAGTCCACGTCGATCTTGAGCATGCTAGGTTATAGATATTTCCTACTTTGGCATGATACGCCCTTATTTTTCTCCATAGGTTGTGATCCCTCTCTTGGAGGCTCGGACTCTTAAGGCATCGGAAAAAGGTTTTGGAAAGAAGTCCCCTTTCTTTATCTTGTTTTAAATTTAGGCTCATGGAGCTTGTAATAGAGTAGGGAAGTTGTAACAATTTAAACTCGTACTCCTTTCTCTCTCCCTAACTCTATGGTTTGGTTTGTACTTATATTTTAAACTCATGCCTGGATTTCATGTTCATGTGTGATTGGGAATCAAATGGTGTTTACATATTACAAATGATGTGATGATCTATTGTTGTTCACTATTTTAAATGATTTCAAAAACAAATGGTTTGAAAATCCGGGGCGTAACAACTTGGTATCAGAGCTTTCGGTTTCGAAAACTTAGGCCTTTGGGGAGACTCTTAGTCTCTATGGGTTGCATTGAGCATTATTGCATCATTTAGCATGTGTTGTGAATATGTAAAACATATATTGGCATGATCCATAGGCTTGTGTGAGTTGAGGAGTATACATATGCATTGTTCCTTTCTTTGGGTGTAGCCCTGTTGTTTGATTCCATTGGTTATAAGAATCTGTTATTGATATCGTCGAGTATCCTTCTCTTTGGTTGAGCCTTGCTTCGTGGATTGAGTTATCTGTCTGAGCCTTGTTTTGTTCTCTTTTCTTATCGAATTCGAAATATTTTGTAGAAATGGCTCGTCGAGGTCATAGGAACAACATTCAGGAGGCGCATAGCGAAGAAGTTGACGACCATCGAGCGGGTATGGAGGGTGATGTACCTCCTATTATTCCGGTTCCTGTTCCGGAGGGGCTTGTTGCTCCTAGTCAGTTTACTCGGGAGCTTGCGGCTGCCATAGTCGAAGCTAGTTGCGGATTTGCTGCTCCGCGAGAGAATGCGGGAAATCGCACTATTGATGCATTACGGGAGTTTAGGCGCATGGATCCTCCGAAGTTCAACGGTGAGGGAGATCCCTTGGAAGCGGATCATTGGCTATTCGAGGTCAGAAAGGTGTTGGATACTCTAGAGATCGTGGAAGACAAGTTGCGGATCTCATTTGCTACATACCAGCTGACTAGAGAGGCTAGTCAGTGGTGGAGTTCGATTCTAGAGATGCGTCGTGCTAGCTTGCTTGCCAGTGGAGATGCTGATCCACAGGCTATTCTGGATCCTATTCGTAGGATGACTTGGGTTGACTTTCAGTCTGTCTTTGAGGGGAAGTACTTTTCGGAGAGTTTCAGGGAATAGTTACACGATCAGTTTGAGCTTTTGGAGCAGGGGACGATGACTGTGTCCCAGTATGCCATGCGGTTTCAGCCATTGTCGAGGTTTGCTACTGATTTGGTGAGCACGGAGGAGAGGAAGTGTAAGCATTTCGAGAAGGATCTCCATCCTTCAGTTCAGCGGCTGGTGATGAGCCAGCGTATCCGTGTGTTTGCTGATATTGTTGATTGTGCAAGGGCTATCGAGCCGAAGAGAGAGCAATCGAGAGATGTGAAGGTTTGGGAGCCGCGTCGATAGGTTTCCAATTCGACTTCATCATCGGGTAGTTTTGGGAAAAAGCGTCAGAGGGAGCCGTGTCTCTTTTCTAGAGGTCAGAGGTCGCAGAGTGGTGCAGGTTCATCGAGCAGCCCGGTTATTTGTCATAGATGCCATCAGTCGGGGCATATGTGAGCAGATTGTAGAGCCTCTGCCTGTTTTGAGTGTGGCCAGGTGGGTCACATGGCTAGAGATTGTCCAAGGAGAGCCGGTGATCGCAGTCAGGCAGGTTTGGTGCAACAGCCTCGGAGTGGGCATCAGCGTCCTCATCAGCCAGGACCAACAACTTCAGTTCAGGCTTCTCGTACTGGCGGGGTTGCGACTCCTGCCAGACCAGTTCACTAGTTCCAGTAGAGGGGCGGTTACCACCAGGGCCAGATGACTCATGGCAGAGCCTTTGCCATCCCAACAGCTTCTATTCCTTCGACTTCTCAGCATCAGCCGGAGACTTCGGTAGTTCGTGGTATGTTTCTTATTTACAACTCTTGGGCTAGTGTCTTGTTCGATTCGGGTGCATCGCATTCCTTCATTGCTGTATCATTCATCAGTGCTTTAAAGCTGGATGTGGATGTCTTGGATCCACCTTTGTTTGTGGATACTCCTGTAGGAGGTCATGTCCGGTTAGACCGGGTTTGCAGAGACTGTGAGCTGACGCTAGAGGACCACCATTTTTCATTGTTTTGGGAATTTTCGGGTTTGATCTCATTCTGGGGATGGACTGGTTATCTACCTTCCATGCCAACATTGATTGCCACCGACGCCAAGTGCGGGTCTTCTCTCCTGAGGGAGTGTATTTCTATGTTTACGGCGATAGGAAAGAGTAAGTCGATTCTTGTTTCTATGATCCCCGAGACCGCAATTCCATTAGTTGTTTGCTTGCCAGTCTCAGTTTAGATGATAATCCTTCATGCCGTGGTGAGTTGCCTTTGGTTGTTTGTGAGTTCCCGAATGTTTTCCCAGAAGAGTTGCCAGGTCTGCCGCCTAAGCGAGAGGTGGAGTTTTCCATTGATTTATTACCGGGCACTTCACCTATTTCGACACCACCTTATCGGTTTGCACCAGCCGAGTTGCGAGAGCTAAAGTCTCAGTTGCAGGAGCTCTATGAGTTGGGTTTTATTCGCACTAGTTCGTCACCGTGGGGTGCTCCAGCGTTGTTCGCCAAAAAGAAAGATAGATCCTTGCGTTTGTGTATCGATTACCAGAAGTTGAATCGTGTTACTGTAAAGAACAAATATCAGATGCTGAGGATTGATGATCTATTTGACCAGCTTCGTGGTTCCACGTGTTTCTCAAAGATTGATTTGCATTCTAGCTACCATCAGTTTCTTGTTCGGGCAGAAGATATTCCGAAGACAGCGTAGTCCCCTTTCTTTATCTTGTTTTAAATTTAGGCTCGTGGATCTTGTAATAGAGTAGGGAAGTTGTAACAATTTAAAATCGTACTCATTTCTCTCTCCCTAACTCTATGGTTTGGTTTGTACTTCTATTTTAAACTCATGCCTGGATTTCATGTTCATGTGTGGTTGGGAATCAAATGGTGTTTAAATATTACAAATGATGTAATGATCCATTGTTGTTCACTATTTTAAATGATTTAAAAAATGGTTTGAAAATTCGGGACGTGACAAGTATGATGGAATTAAGGTAAGTATACCCAAGGAGAAGGAATTCTCTCCAAAATACTACAATCTCAATGAAATAGGGTCAAGCAACTTAATGCAATGACAAACCCTACAAGAGATTGATTTTAATAGGTGAAACTCTCCAACAAAGATGTTCTAAGGATCAAAGCACAAAGCTTTGAGTAAATACCCAAGGATATCAAATCACCTACAAAACCTAGATTTTTCTAGGAATCTAACAAGAACAAGGAATCTAACAATGGTGATCCATAATCAACTCTTCAAAGTATGAAGAGAAAACCCAAGCAATAAAACTCTTGCAAGCAAAGACAATCTAGAATTCTAGATCAAGACTTGTATGAAAGTCAAATACTCAATCAAAAACTTCTTATATGAGAATCTATATGTATAGATAATCGTAGAAAAACAAGAAGAAGAGATTGAGAGAGAAAAACAAGAGAGAAATAGAGACAATCAAACCACAATTGAGTTCTTGAAGAGAAATCTCTATGAGAGCAGCCAAAATCTGTCCAAGGAGCTTTTGGGTGGAGATTCTTGTATTAGATGTATTAAGAATGAGATTAAGGGGTCTATTTATATGTAGGCACATTAGAAAACATATTAGGGTTACAAATATGTTAATATAGGACAAAAATACCCCTCAGGACGCTCCTCCCGACTTAATTTTTGATAAAAAAACGATACAGCAAAAAACCGAGCAGCGGGCATCCCACCCGGTCGGGATCCCACATGCCCCTCACACCAACCGGTTGCGCCCAAGGCGCAGACCAGACAGCCGATCCCAACCGGTCCTGGGAGGGGGGGCCAACCGGTTGGGAACCCTTCTGATGGGATCCGAAAAATGAAAAAAATGGCTAAGGGAAAGAGGACCACCAACCGGTTAGGGCAACTTGGCAACCGGTTCAAAGGCATACTGCAGAGAAGAAAAATTGTTTTTTGAAAAAATCACTTTGGAATTTCTGGGAATGAAAACTAAGGATCCAAAAACAAAACTGAAATTAATTCTATAACTTTTAGCAAGAATTTAAGACCAAAATGTTTTGAGAAATTATTTTGAACCAAGGAGAAATATCATGACGAACACCAAAGGAATTTAGATGAACCTAAGGACAATGACATGATATGAATAGAAAATGAATAACCAAAGGAACGAGAACTAAACCATGAAGGAATACGATACCAAGGAAGAATTATGGCATACCACGAACCTTCCAAATAAAGAACTTGCATCCATTTGTTGCTAAAAAGCCGCATCCGAATCTTCGAAGCTTGAAAATATGAGCATCTACCTATGCTATCCCAACCCAAACTACAAATAAGATCAAAAGAAGATTCTATACAAAGATTTTACTAAATTGATTTGGTTCCAGAAAATAGCAAACAAGAAAAGCCAGTAACAATCTCCCCCTTTGGCTTTTCCGGAACAAAAACAACAAATACAAGAAAAACGGCTAAACAAACAAGCCAAATAGAAACTTATCCAGCTACAAGGCCTAACAAGCTAAGATCGTAAGATCTAAGCTGCAACCATTTGACCTGCAAGGCAACAAATTAGAATACCAAGAAAAATACAAGGACTAAACATAAACATTATAGAAGATAAGCAAACATTCTACCCAATCTTGTAGAAAAAATTATTAACTCAAGAAGTACTCCCCCTCAACTTTTTCTCCATCTTTTTTGTCCGGAAAGACAATAGAGAACAAGAAAAGTTGCGGCGTGTCTGATACGTATTCGACACGGAAGCCATCTAGAGCAAGGAAAACTCTTAAAAAGCTGAAATAAAAACCAAAAACATGTGAGAAGACATGATATGCAAAAGATATAACAAGTATGCAAAAAGAATGACATGAATTAAAAAAATGACATGTGCAATCAATAAACATGCAATAAAAGTATAAAATACACCAAAAAAATTCTACCTCCCCCTCCATGTAATCATCGAAAGAGATCAAAACGATTATTTTTCTAAGAAACTCAAACCTATTTGAATCTAGAGGTTTTGTGAAGATATCGGCCCTTTGATCTAGAGTGGGGATGAATTCTAGTGTAACTATCCCTTCTTCAACAAGCTCTCTAATAAAGTGATGTCTAATGTCAATGTGCTTAGTAAAAGAGTGTTGAACGAGATTTTTTGATATGCAAATAGCACTCGTGTTGTCACAAAAGATAGTCGTAGTGGTGATCGGAAAACCATAATTGATGAGCATTTTCTTAAGCCAAAGCAATTGTGTACAACAACTTCCGGCAGAAATATATTCCACCTCGACCGTCAATAATGAAACACAATTTTGCTTTTCACTATGCCATGAAACTAAGCAATGCCCAAGATAGAAACAACCACCCGACATACTTTTGCGGTCATCAACACATCCGGCTCAATCGGCATCGGAATAGGCAACCAAGTCAAGACTAGTACCACTAGGATACCATAACCCAAGAGAAGTAGTGCCTTTAATGTACCTAATGATACATTTTACAGCCGATAAATGTAATTCTTTTGGATCAGACTGAAAACGAGCACAAACACCCACGCTAAAAGCAATATCCGGACGACTAGCGGTGAGATAAAGGAGACTACCGATCATGCTCCTATACAAGGTAGGGTCTATGCTAGTGCCGGAACTATCCTTTCCTAGTTTTTCACTAGTGCTCATAGGGGATCTAATAGATTTAGCATTATCAAGACTAAATTTCTTAACCAACTCCTTGGCATAAGTAGATTGAGTTAGGAAGATTCCATCACTCACTTGTCTAATTTGAAAACTAAGGAAATGAGTCAATTCCCCCATAAGGCTCATTTGGAACTCATGTGACATTTGAGAACCAAATTCAAGAGCGAGCCTATCATTAGTCGAGCAAAAATGATATCGTCCACATAAATTTATGCAATTAAAAGATTATTTTCCATCTTTTTCAAAAATAGAGTTTTATCAACTCCCCTTCGAACAAAGCCGGTATTCAAGAGATAGTTAGTGAGACGCTCGTACCAAGCACGGGGAGCTTGCTTCAAGCCATATAAGGCTTTCCTTAGCTTAAAAACATGAGATGGAAAGTGTGGATCGATAAAGCCTTTGGGTTGTTCTACATATACTTCCTCTTTCAAGTCACCATTTAAGAATGCACTTTTAACATTCATTTGGTGAAGTTTAAAACCAAGGTGAGAGGCAATTGCAAGTAAAAGTCTTATAGACTCTAGTCTAGCTACCGGGGCAAATGTTTCGTCAAAGTCTATACCCTCAATTTGAGAGTAGTCTTGGGCAACTAACCGAGCCTTGTTTCTAACAACTATTCCATCACCATCCTTTTTATTTTTAAAGATCCATTTAGTCCCAATAACATTCGTGTGTGAAGGACGCGGCACTAGAGTCCAAACTCTATTTCGTTCAAATTGTTCTAACTCATCGTGCATGGACTCAACCCAACACTCATCTTTTAGAGCTTCTTCTATTCTTTTTGGTTCAAGGAGCAAAGTATAGCAAATGTAATGGACCATATTTCTGTTTTGTCTACGTGTCAACACGGGATCACTAACGTTTCCTATAACTTGATCAATCAAATGGTCATGTAAAGTTCTAGACGAAGGTTGCAAATCACCATGGTGAGGATTCGATGTTTCTCCCTCATTAGTATGAACCGGTAAAGAGTCCTCATCAAGAGTAGGGGTATCAACATCGTTTTCCTCATCCGAAGAGGTATAAAAAGGAGTACTAGAATCAACCTTAATAATTTCCCACGAGGATATATCATCATTATTAGAAGATTTATCATTGCTATCAATGGAAGTGTCATCAATCACAACATTTGAGGATTCCACTAAAGTAGAAGTACGGAGATTAAAAACTCGATAAGCTCGACTCGAAGTAGAATATCCAAGAAAAATACCATCATCGCTCTTGGAGTCGAATTTACCAAGCAACTCGCTATCCCTCAAAATATGCTACTTGCTACCAAAAGTGCAAAAATATTTGACCATCGGCTTTTTACCGTACCATAACTCATAGGGAGTTTGAGAAGTGTCGGGTCGAGTATAGACACGATTTATGGTATAGCAAGCCGTGTTAATGGCTTCGGCCCAAAGATTTCTTGGGACCTTTTTAGAATGAAGCATGACACATGCCATTTATTGTGAGGTGCAATTCTTCCTCTCCACGACCCTATTTTGTTGAGGAGTACGGGGAGCAGAGAATTCATGTTTAATCCCAATACTATCGCAATATGTTTCGATTTCAGAATTCTCAAATTCTTTCCCATGATCACTTCTCATTCTAATAATGTTATATCCTTTTTCATTTTGGATCCAATTACAAATGATTTTGAAATAAGTAAAAGCATCTGATTTTTCTTACAAATAACCGACCCATGAGTAACGTGAGAAGTCATCAACCATAACTAAAATATATTTCTTACCACCTAAGCTAGTAGTGCGAGAGGGTCCCATAAGGTCTATGTGAATAAGTTTTAGACATTTCGTGGTTCCTATAATGTTAGTCTTAATGTGGCGACTCTTAGATTGTTTTCTTTTCATGCAACCGCCGCACACAAGACCTTTACCGTTAGGGATTTTAGGAATCCCACGAACTATGACTTTTTGTGTAATTCTATATAAATTTAAAAAATTCACATGACCCAAACATTGATGCCATAATTCTACGTCATCAAGTAAAACATGATTGCAAGCAACCGAGGGAGTCATTTCAACACAATAGCAATTGTTGGAAGAGCGTGTGCCCTTGAGAATGCAAGCACCACTAGTATCTAAGATTTCACACCTATCACGAAAAAAATGTACATCATGTGAAGCATCGCAAAATTGACCTATACTAAGCAAGTTAGCTTTCAAACCATCAACAAATAAATCATTGCTTAGTTTAGGAATGCCATAAGTATGAATTGTTCCTTTACCTAGGATTTTACCTTTGTTACTATCTCCGAATGTGACAAGACTACCGGTACATGACTCAAAATCAATAAACAAGGATTTATCCCCCGTCATATGTCTAGAACAACCACTATCTAAATACCACACATTTGATTTTTCAACTTTTAGAGCGGTGTGGGTGACCAAGCATGTTGGTCCAATGTCTTCGGACATTTGAGCACATACAGTTGTTCTTTTTATTGTGTGATCTTCCATTGCCTTCAGTTTTAAGGATTGAGCAATCTTTGTCAAGTTCTCAACTTCCTTAATTAACTTTGAGGATTGAATGGCAAGGAGATTCACATTAGTTAGAAATTGTTCGTTCATATTTTCCGGATTTGATGATTTTCTAACATATTGCCCTTTGTTGTCATTTTTGGGAAAATACCTTTTAAGATTATCACGTTTAAGCTTTCGGCAAATCAGACGAATGTGTCCTTTTATTCCACAATAATGACATACATGTGGTTGTCTTCTAGAAGGAAATCCGGGATTAGCATTAACATTGATATTCTTGGGATTCTTCACAAAAGGTGTATGTTCTTTATTTTTTATTAAGTTTGGTTTAGTGATTGAAGCTTGTTCCATTGGCATATGGTCAACCAATGGAGTTTCAGATTTTACAAACTTAATATTTCTTTTTAAAGAACTAGGAGTAACCTCACCCGAATCCACAAATCCTAAACCACTCCGATTTCGAAAGTTTTGAGTTAACTTTGAGATTCTTTCTGCACCACAATTATTTCGTCTAATGATATCCCTAGCATCGCTCAATTATTTTTCAAGAGTGATTATTTTTTTATTTAGCTCAATGATCTCATATTTCCCTTCAATTCTTTCCTTTTCTACTTCAGCAAATTTTTCCGATAATCTTCCGCATCTTGTTTGGATTCATCAAGATTACTTAACAAAGTATTCCGTTCTTGTTGAACCTTTTCAAGTTCACATCTTAATTGGATATTTTTTGTTTCATCTTGATGTTCTCTTTAGCAAGTTAATCAAATGCGTCTTGAAGATCTTCGGGTTCATCATCATCATCTAACTCTTCATCACTTTGATTTCTAATAACTTGATCCGAATGTGAAAGAGGATAATCCACACTTGCGGCTAGCACATTGACCCTTGTGGTGTCAATGTTGCTCTCATTATCCATGTCCTCCTCACTATCGTCATTCTAAGTTATTTTATAACTTTTCTTGGTCTTTTTCAGTGTGTTGGCACACTCGGATTGAATGTGACCATAGCCTTGGCATGCATGGCATTGGATGGATTTTGATGTCTTTTGCTTTTCAAACGTTGGTTTTTTATTTGTACTTTGTAAGGAAGTAAATTTTTGTACCCATCATTTGTTTTACTTTTTATAAATGCTTTTCGGTTCTTTCCCATAAATTTCCTAAATTTTTTCGTCATGTACGCAAGAAGTTGATCATCTAGTTCGATTTCATCATCGGACGATTCATCTTTAGAAGTTTGAAAGGCAATGCCTTTATTTGGTTTTGGAATCGTTTTATGAGTTAATGATAAAGCTAAGTGCATTTTTTCATATGTTTCAAGCTTTCCTACCAACTCCTCAAATGACATACTATCAACATCCGGCCTTTCCTCTATAGCAGTGATCTTAGGTCTAAACCTATCGGGTGGTGATGAAGTTTGAGAATGTATCATCTTCTCGCATCCTAAGATCTTCGAATCTAGTGGTGAGAGTTTGGATCTTAGAGACACGCACTGTGTGTGTCCCTTCATAACATATTTGTAATATGTCCCAAGCCTCTTTGGCCATGGAACATGTGGAAATACGACCAAACTCACGCCTACTCACTGCGTTTTGGATGGCAAGAAGAGCCTTACTATTTTCTTCGAAGCCCTCAATATCACCAGAGTTGTATTCACTTTCAGATTTAATTCTAACCTCATTAGTGACGGAATCCTCAACGGTTGGTTGTTCATACCCATGTAACACAGAACACCACACTCTAATACCTAAACCGACAAGATAGTTTTTCATACGGTTTTTCCAATAATCATAGTCGGTTCTATAAAAATAATGAGATCTAGAGTTTGAGGCACCATCCCTAGGTCTTTGGGAATCCATAGGTTCTATAGGATCAACTCAGGTCGTTAAGCTTCAACGAGTTACCAAATGAGCTACAAAGTAATTGACTCTAAGGTAAACATGTATAGAGCAACTTTGCTCTGATACCAATTGAAATGTGTGAATGCGCACTAGGTCACAACCTAAAGGAGGGGTGAATAGGTTGACCAATTAAAAACTTATAAACTCTTTATTAAATTTGATACAAGTTAAATTGTTAACTTAAATATTGCAAAATTGATTTATTGATTGTTTGTTTGTTTATTTGCAAACGGAAGCGATTACGTAATATATATAAACAAACCAATCACAGGTACACGTGTAGTGGAGATAGAGAGTAAGAGACAATCAGTGGCACAAGAACAGATATATAGTGAAAAACTACATAGGCATCAATCGATCCCTATGTAGAAAAACTACTGCCCTAGTTTACGGTTTC
>NMUG010000096.1:0-28576 GCA_002855965.1 Monotropa hypopitys
ACCCGTGCTCACCCCTAGTATCAGTGGTCAGAATGGGATTATCTTCCCCTTTTGTTAAAGCAGGAAAAAATGTGTTGATATTCTCAAAGTCTGTCCTTGGGCGGCGAGACTTTTCTGTTCTTTGCTTTTTTGCGGGAGGAGGTAGGTCAACATTCAAATTGATGTCAGAGGATTCATTAGTTTGATCAGCGGAAGATTGAGAAGTGGGGACTATGGAAACTATTGGTGGAGATGAAGTTGATTCTGTGGTGGCTGGAATAGGAGCATTGAGCTGTGTGGATTGGGATTGTTCAGGTCGAGATTTGGGAAGGGTCTTTCCTCCTGTGGTGGGGTGGACCCTGGTTCCAGAGTCAACGGCTGCAACTATTGCTGCAGTTGGCGATGTGGAGTGAGCAGAAGCTGCTGCTGTTCGCAAGCCTGGGGGGATCTGATTCTCCCACTCGCCATTCTCTCCCAGGTACTAGCCAAGTTGAATCGAGTCATGTTCTCTTCCTCTGTTTCTTGGTTGAACTGAGATTCAGGTTGGGGAGCAGCTCGGCTAGAGGTTCCTGTTTCGATTACAATTGCCTTACCTTTATCACGGGAAGACACTGCTATCTGTACTAAAGTTCCTGGAGTTTGAATTGGTTGGTCGGTTTTTGAAGATGGGATGATGGATAGAGCAGGCTGTGGGATGCCACGATAACCTCTGTAATGTGGAGTGTAGTCCAGAAGTTTGTAAACTGCATGATTTATAGGAATGCTGCGAGAATCTTTGAAATTCAAGGCCCATTTAACCTCGTCAGAGTTGTATTATTTGAAGTGGAGGGATTTGTGGTTGATTCTCTTAGATGCTGCAGATTGTTACGAAACAGAAGTTAGTCAATAGAGAATTGCAAGAAGTAAAGAAATTATGAATAAAGGATGGGGGCTGACAGGGGGATCCATCCTTCCTTGGGAGGGAGCATCTTTGTTCTTCTCCAGGAGCATATTCCCAGTTGCCAGTGATTACGAGAAGGTCATCATCATTTCCTTTCTCAGTATCGGGAATGTTGTCTACAAGTCTCCCCCTGTCATTTCTGCATTTGAAGTACCAGACTCCTTGCTGGGTACTATTTATGGTGTAGTGATAAAGAATTTCGTGAATGGTCATTTTAGACCCAGTTATTCGGTTCAAGGCAGCAACTCCCATAAAGATGCGCACCATATTGGTGGACATCTGCCTAGGAGTGAGCCCTGTGAAGCTGCAAAACTCGCGGAAAATTGGTTCGAGGGGAAATCTAATCCCTGCCTCATAGATGTCGATTAAAGGAAGAATCAAGGTGTTTTCGTCTTCATTTTCAGGCGTGTATTTGGGAGGAGCTAATTCGATGGCCACATCATCCGGAATGTTGTAGAAATCCCGGAAATGGGCCATTTTCGCGGGATTGTTTACTCTGTGTTTGAAGATACCCATGATTTGAAGAAGACAGTAGAGGAGAAAAAAGACTTACAGGCGTTTGAGAGGAAGAAATTTCGAAGAGTTTGTGGATGAAGAGTGAAATCTGTACTTAAAGGGGGATACTGTTAAATGAATGTTTGGGTAGTCCAAGGGGCATTTGGCGTGATGTTTGATGGGCTTGGGGTAATTGAGAGCCCTACCTCGAATGACGTTCAATCAGCATTAATTAATGTGCTTGGGTCCCACAAACATTTATAAAGTAATGATGACTGATGGCTATGGACAAATGACGGTAATTAGTGATGCGACGTCGTTTTGGTAGCTCGGGAATCTTTGACTACTCCTGCAACGCGGCTGAAGCAGTCAAAGTTGGGGAGCAATTGTGGTAGGGTAAATCCGGATTAGCCACGTGGCACATGGATTTGGATCCCCTGTACTGTCACCTGATTAGATGAGTGAGATTAACTATGAAGTATGGCAGCGCGGATGTATGGCAGCGCGGATGCATGGTAGTGCGGAATGCATTATGGATTCCTAAGGGTCTGGCCTACTGCTTGTCCATAGAAAACATGAGTGTTAGGATTAGGTTTGGCCGGTGAAGGCTTAACATCCTAATGGCATGACTTCTCTATTAAGGGACAGATGTGGGAAGATCCTGAAGGGATTAGCCATATGTATCTCCGGAGTCAATCATGGGCTAGAATGTAACGAGATAAGGCATGATGAGAGTCTAACATCTGTTTAATTCCTTGGATTAGGTCAGGCCCAGTGGGCAGGACATCTGGGGAGTACAACATTGAAGTCTGGGCATCTCACGTGGCATCTTGGCATCTAGCGAACCATATTTAAGTGTGTTTTCCTAAACTGTGGATAAGGTGTGTCCTGCGCGGCATCATCCGCAGTGCGGGGTAGTGATCAGCTCGGCATAGCATGGGCGGTGTGTATAGATAATGGTTAATGAGTAAGATATTAATCATTACACACACCAATTGCTATGAGGCCGTAGATGTGGACATATGCATATGTGAACAGAAGTTTGAACGGCTGAAGTCGAAGGGGCTGAGGAATTAAATGGGCAGAAGGTGAAAAGATGATGGTCCTGATTCATTCCTTTTTCATTACTGAGGGGTTACGAAGAGGGAACGACACATTAATGACAGGTACTAGCAAGTATAAAAGGAGGTGAATGCTTCATCTACAGGGGCTGGAATTTCTGGTAGTGAAACTCTGTCTAAATTACTTCACAGCTTTCTGCCTTCATTTCTTTCGATTAGGATTAAGTTTCTCTCTTACCGGGACTAACTTGATCGTCGGAGGGCCTTCAAGCCACTTGGCTAGGGAGTCATCTAACCTTTGTGGTTGCAGAACATTCTTGTGAAGCGGGAGCAGCAGCAGACAGGATATTAGCGAAGTAGCAGATCAGTCAAAGTCAACTAAAAGTCAGTAATCTGGCAAGGGTAAGAACTATCCTCGCACACTTTCATTGCTCGTGTGTTGGCAATTTTCTTTTACAGATTGTAATGGAGGATCACCAGCATTCTGATGGAATTACTTTTTTTTGCTCAAAGTGATGATGAAAATTTTGAATCTGATTATGAATTAGGGAATACAAACAATTTGGTAAGTTGCAGAATGATTTGCAGTTCTTCTATTAGGAATAGAAAAATTGTTTAATTTGGACATATTATAGATGTAACTATTGAATATTTTCACAAGATTTATTACCAGTATTTTAGATATTTTTGTCATAAGCGGTGAAAATTCAAAATTATATATGATAAAGGGAATAATACACCTCGTCGGCTCAGACAACGTTCCTAGGGGACAGCTCGGCAACAAATAGGGGCCTCACCATTTAGCCGCGGGCCCGAAGCCTGTGTTGGGCCCGCCTGGCCCACCATGTCAAACCCCACCCCGAGCCTGTATAGTGGGCGGACCTGGGCAGACTCGAATGAAATATGGGCGGGCCTGAGCTTCACCTGGAAGCCATATTTCGGCCCGAAAGCCCAATCCGTAGAGCCTGAGAGCCCAATTTACTCAGTGTGCACTGCACTATTTTTTTTGCTATTTTATTTTCAAATTTTATTGTTTTCTCTGTTGATTTTTTGGTGTACTTTTTGCCGAGCTGAAATGAGTGCAACCTAGTCCTTTGGTGGACTTGCCGAATAGAGCAAAAGACTTCTGAAAAAAGAATCATAATCGAAGGGCTAAGTGATTACCTGAGTTGGGCTCCTGGTCAAATAAGTAGTTACCGAGCTGAAGTCTGTCCGGAGGATGATAGTCTGGGCAGAGGAAACTGTCTGATTGAACACAACTGGTCCGGATGTTTAAGGAGGCTGTCTGAGATACTAAGATGGGTCAGACAAGTATGCTGGAGGCTTGGGGAGGTTAGCCGAACAACAGAGTGTCCGGGAGGTGGACTTTCTCTCTCAAGGAATTGAATGCACGGAGGAGGGTTTGGTGGGGTTTGAATGCTTTGGCAATGTCTGTTTATATAGTGAGCTCGAGGGTTAGGTGGATTATTGGCTAGATTTGACCTATCCTTAATCCTGCCGAATGATCAGTGACCTTTCCTAATCCGGGTCAGGTCTGAGCTATGACATGTCAGTCAACCTGCGACTGTATTGTCCCATCAGTCAGGCGGCTGGTCAGTCCGGATGGGACCTGACCCTGTAGCTCGACAGAGCTACTGCCGCACAGCTTGTGTCCAGTTCCGGGACTGGGATGGTCGGTTGGCCCGAACCCGGCTAGTCCAGCTTGCTGGCTTCCGGATGGGCTTATCCTTTGGGCTTCCTATCTTAATTTCTTTATGATTTAGCCCCCAATTTAATCATCCTTTTCTGATTTAAACCTTATGTTTTATTTTGACGTTCATTTATCTTTAAATAAATTCCCGAAAATTTCCTAAAACTCCAGAAAATAAAATAATAATAATTAAACTTTATTTTAAGCCGTATTTAATTGGGTCGGGGCCTCATAGAGTGTGAGTTGTCTTATTCTACCGCGTCACTCTCTTATGTGATATCCTTTAAAATTACCCGAACTGGGGCATAATAGGTTGTGACACCTAGGATGAATCTTGAGCTCATAGGAAGGACATAATGATCCTAGGTTTAGAAGATTGTGGTAGGTGGTCGTGGGTCCCACATCATTTTGTGGATATAAATTGTGTGCTATAAATAATAGATCGTGAACCTATTTGCACAAGCCCATTTAAAGTCACGTGGGCATTAAAACCCATTAGAACTTCTCAGTTAAGCGTGTTCATACTGGAGTAGTCTAAGGATGGGTAACCACCTGTGAAGTCTACTGGGATTTGGTGGCCAAAGTGGACAATATTGTGCAGGATAAGGGCGGGTCGTTACAATATGCATTGTTTAAATTGAAGGAGTGGCACGTATATGAAAAGACATTTTTACTCAAAAGAAGTGTCTGGGTCATATCACATTTAATGCGCATTAATGAGAGATGATCTAAATAGAAATGACGGTTAGACTTTATCGATAATTGTAATGGCAAGGTATATACTAGCTATTTAACTTTGTCCACTCCAGTTATGCGGCTAAAGTAGCCAAAGTCAGGGACAATTGTGGTAGGGTAAATCGGGATTTTCCCATGAAAAGGATAAGTCTGGATTTCTAGGACAAAACTGGAAGTGCGCCACATGTTATCCAAATATTTGATCCAAAAAGCCACGTGTCAATCAATTGTATCGCACTGCAGATTATACTAGTCTTGTGCAACATGACATCCTGACATTACATGCTTGATATTATATAGTGTGACACATGCTGGTGAATATTTGATATAGCTACATCCGTGACATTCAGTTTTCCCCCATTATGGATTAGGTCAGCCCTATGCGACAAGATATCCTAACAGTACGACATGAAGTTAACTAGTGTGGCAAGGTAGAAGTGATGTGTATAGGTGTTGGTCGACCAATGGATAGCGGCTAATACATGTGTCCCAGCTACTTGTACTTAGAGGATAGATTTTGAGTTCCTAAGAATACAAGAAGTATTCTATTTCCACTAGGACAAGAAGTCTTCTCAAAGAATTATAAATGTACCAGAAAGTAAGTTAGAACATAAAGAACTCTTAGAAGATTTGGATGAGAAGTTCTAATCATATCCTGGTTATTGGTGAGAAATTAATAACCCAGAAGGACTATAAGACTGGGAATGAACCCCTATAAAGGCAATGCTCAATTCACAAATAAAGGTACATGCAAACTAGTACTTGAAACTGAGATTCCCGGCTTACAAACTGTTAAGAGTTTATTTGTATGCATAAGAGTATTTTCTCGTGAACTAAGTTGATCACATGTCTAACTTAATCATCGAAGAGCCTTCCATCCATAATGGTGTGAGGTATTCTAACCTTTTTTATGAGCGCATGTACAGGAATCGGGAAAGGGAAAACACCAGATAATCCAGTCAATCCCCAAAAACTTATTCGAAACTGGGACATCTTGGATCATTGTCCCTTCTTCTACACCTTTGAGTTACAAGCCTTAACCCATCTCTTGGATTTGTTCTTGGGAATAACCTCAAATGCATAAGTTTGTTCAGATAATATACAACTTATGCGAGGGTAAAATACGAAACTGATTACCTCAATCGGTAGACTTCTCTGACTAGATTTTCTGGATTCGACTGGGCACCTGTATAATACATTTGCACTCCTCCTTGTCTCTGTGCTCACAAACAAGGGTTAGAGGACCTTCTGTCTCTAGTGGCTGGAATGCTCTCCGATGACTAAATTAGTCCTTTATCGAGAGAAAACTCTATGAAAGTACAAAGTCAGAGTCTTAGGGCAAAATAGCATATATTTCTTCTAGGTGGTTGAACTTTGGATTATATAGTCACCTTCCGGATTACCAGCTTCTCACTGGTAATCGAGAACTGCATGGGACTGCTCATCCCCTTTTTCTTGATCCTATTATAGTCTGACAAAGCTTGTACAGATTCCCCAATAGAATGGAATGTGGCATGCCTTTTATTATTATTGGGACTCTGATTACTTTTTCGGTAGTGGTGCCCTGACATGCATGTCAACCACCGTCCACTGGATGATCGACACATATACACATTGTCGGTCACATTTCCCATATTGAGCAACTAGATGCCGTACTGAGGGATATCGGTCGCACATGGCCAACTTAACCCGCAGAGTGGGCACTGCTTGCACATGTGCCCAGCTGTATCACATATGATCTGGCACGTGCCGCACTGAGTAACTGGTTTCCACACTGGAAGGATGTTAGCCACAATGGCCAACACAGTCCTTATAGTGAAGGGTCTGGATAGAACCTGTGACTAGCTATATCTGTTATGATCCAGCACACGCATCCCTGAACAACTGACTGTCTTACCACCAGAATGTTAGCCACGTAGGACTAACCTAATTTGTAGTACAGATAGTCGTTGAACACATGACTAGCTATATCAGTTGAGATCTAGCAACTACCGCCCTGAATAGCTGGTCACCGCACTGGCCAGATGTTATGCCGCATAGGGCTGACCTAATCTACAATGCAAAAATCTGATGATGTGACTTTCTGTATCAAATAAACGAATGACGTTTGATGTGTCGTCAGCTAATGTCCAGGAAAATACGAATTTGCCATCTACACGTGGCAGGTCATGATTTACCCTACCACAACTGCCCCCAGCTTTGGCGACTTCAGCCACACAACTGGTGTGGACAAAGCTAATAGACAGCATATATGTCGTCATTCCATTAATTGATAAAGCTAACCATCATTTTTCGGGAGGCGCCTCATAAATGCGCATTTAATGGGGTGGGTCCTGGCACGCCTTTTGATGGGGGTGTGTCATTTGATTGTGACTCTTCACACGTACCACTAGTTTGATATAAATGATGGCGCCCCTTCAAAACTGCTGCCACCTCTTTAATTTTCGAAAACTCCTTGCGAACTAGAGCTTCCTGCAAAACCCTAATACTTTCTGCGCCCTTTCTGATCTTTTGATTCCTTCTGTAAGACTTTCTTCTTTCCGAAATGGGTTTCTTCCGATCCTTGGTCAACACATCTGAAAAGACTGAGAAGTTCTGATGTGATTATGGGATTCCTGAGGATGTTGCGATCAGCTTGGCTTCTGAGGGATACCTTTGGAGCTCTTCTGACAACAACACCCTCCACATCCCGGTAATCTGGATTGTTGAGGCTAGGGTGTGATTTCCTCTTCACTCTCTTCTGAGGCATTTTCTTTATTACCTGAACTTGACACTGATACAAGTGGCGACCAACATAGTCTGGGCTATGATATACGTCGCTGCCTTGAACCTGATTAATGGGTCCCAGATTTGCATCTAGGAATTTTTGTACCACTACACCATCAACCACACCCGAGATGATGTGTGGTATTTGAAGGTCTGGGTAAACCAGGGCAATCTAGTTTTGTGGCTCACGGACTCTACAAGAGGGGACTACGACGATTTCCTCATCATGATAGGGAATTAGGAATTCACTTTCAGATCTTTGTGAAGACCGAGGAAGTCTCTAAGGCCATAAACTTTAGATATCTTTTTGGAGATTTAATAGACAGATCTGTCGAGAGTCTTCTGGGGTACGTGTCGTACTACTATGGGTACTACAGTGCATGGCATTTGGTAGTTGATCTTGACGTAGCTCCTGTTTAACTTGCATCCCTCTCGGAATCCCTACCGCAGACCAAGGGGTGACAGTTGCTGAGTCTCCTCTCATTGACATTGAAGATGCCGACATTCTGCAGGAGGTAGATCGGTGGGTGACTTCATCTCTCCCTGGTGGCATCGGGATTATTGGGACATCATACCAGGACCCCCAGGACCCTCTGGTAGATTCTCCATGCTGCATGACTGGGATGATGACATGAGTTCCTGGAACTTTGTAGATATGTACGTGACAGGTCCCAAGAGAGCAGCCATGCCTCTTAAGAAAGCTGCACCTTCTTCTTCGTCTGTTCTTGCTACTACTGATATTGATGTCGTACTAACACCACCTATCCCCACAATCCCTATCAACCAGGTCCCACCACCTACTTCTCCTGCTCCTGGGACGGTCGGTCGGTCTCTCTGTACTCGTTTGAGGTTCAAGGAGTTAGCTGATCCGTCTGAGGAGGCGTGAGCTCTGAAGAGGCTAAGGAAGGGAGAGCTTACCTGAGAAGTCAGAGGGAAAGTTGCTGAAGGAGAAGCTGATAAAGCTGACGACGGTACCCCGATCAAGAAAAGTGATGGGCTTTTGGATTCATCTACTACCTTTGGGTTGGCCCGTGCAGTGATTCTTTCCAGGGATGTTGTGGACGAGTCCCAGACTAGCTTAGGGGGCCTTTCTGCACAAGTCTTCTTATACTGTCTGAAGGTTCTATGTCTTCCTTCCTGCATCTTTTCCTTCTTGATTTCACTTTTCTTTGCTCATGCTAACTCTTCCTCCCTTCTAATAACAGGTCGTGCAGTGCATGTGCGAGCTCTCATATAGGTACAACTGCCTCTAGCTTACAAACTCCCAGGAGGTCGACCGCACGAACAAATCCATGGCTCTATCTAAGAGGACTAAAGACAAGCTCTTCCTCATGGCTAAGAGGTATGAGGATGCTTCTGGTGCACTTGCCGCTGAAAAGGAGAAATCCAGAGAAGCTGGAAGCAAACCTGGCACATGCCGAGAAGAAGAGCCAGGTTATACTAGACAAAATAAAGAGGGATGCTCGTGCTTAGATAGAGCAAAGGACCAAGGCCTTTGAAGCCGAGAAGTCTGTTATGGTGGACAAATACAAGGTCAAGACTCTGGAGCTCGAGCATTCCTGTGCTGAGGTGCTGAAGGTCAAGGAGACAGCCGTGCAGGCTGATGATCAGGGTAATGCCAAAGGTTGTGAGGTAACTTCCGTAGACTATACCACTCAATTCTACGAGTAGTTGCCTTTGATGAAGGACCTTGTCTTCGTGGAATTATGGGGTGTCGCTATGGAAGCTTGTAGCATGGAAGAGGATTCTCCTCTACGAAAGAAGATCCCCCTGCCAAGCAAAGCCTTATTTGCAGATCTAATCCCCCCACTGGCCAAAGAGACAGGTCCTGATGCTTCAACTGAGGCTGCACCAACTATAATCGATCTGGCCCCTGAGCTTCTAGTGGATGCTGCTCCCACCCTGCCATCTGATAATCTAGTTGCTGCTGATACTCCGGTTGCCGTTGTTCAAGACTTTGAGCAGCCAGAAGTTGTAAATGTTTAGATAGACTTTTCCTTTTCTTTTTTCTACTTGTCTTCTTTTTCTGTTTCTGCTTCTGTACTTCAACATTCTTTCCTGGCTGGTTGCTTGTAGATACTTTATTTAAATGCATTGTCTTTCTTTTACTACTGGTCATACTGCATATTTCTTTTCTTTTTATGTAACTTTTTCTACAACAAAGTTGTCCTTGGAATACTTGTTCCCTTAAGAACAGCTTTCTATGTTTGAGCCGCACTATGGCTATTGGGTTTCTCATCTTGTTTTAAATCTTGCGGCATCTTGGGTTTCCCACCCTCTAAAGATGGCTTTTTCGGTTAAGGACCTATGCGGCCCTTAGGTTTCTCACCTATTTTAAGCTTTAAGGCATCTTGGGACATCTGTCCCCTTTAAGATGGCTTCATCGGCTAAGGACTTACGTAGCCCTTGGGTTTCTCCCCCATTTTAAGCTTTAGGGCATCTTGGGATATTTGTCCCCTTTAAGATGGATTCATCGGCTAAGGACCTATGCGGCCCTTGGGTTTCTCGCCCATTTTAAGTTTTAGGGCATCTTGGGAGATCTGTCCCCTTTAATATGGCTTCATCGGCTAAGGACATGCACGGACCTTGGGTCTCTCGCCTATTTTGAACATGGGCCTTCTTAGGACTCCTCATCCCCTTTAAGATGGCTTTTTGTTAGGGACCAGTGCGGCCCTTAAGCTTCCTGCCTAATTTTGAGATTAGTTCCTTGGGATTTCAGGTCCCCTATAAGGTTTTAACCTCGGAAACAATGATCTTGGGCCTTCTCAACCCATTCCAAGCATTCTCTACTTAGGACTATTGCCCCTTAGTGAGGAAGTGGAGGCTTTTTGAGCGTCTGCTTCCTTACTTCTTACTTGTTTCCGAACAGTTGATAGTCTGGATCGAGAGAAAAAATGGACTTTCAATGAGTAATATCTTGCTAATACAACAAGACTGATTACAACTTTACTAAAAAAACTTTTTGAGACTGGAGACATTCCAGGTGCACGAAATCTTGATTCCGTTCAGATCTGTTAGTCTGTAAGCCCCCTGACCTACCCTCTCAATCACTTTGTAGGGCCCTTGCCAATTTGACCCGAGCTTTCCATCTGCGAGATCCTTTGTGTTGCCAAGGACTTTCCTTAGGACCATGTCACCAACTCGGAATTTCCTTGTGTGCACCTTCCTATTGTGGAACTTGGACAGTTGTTCTTGATAGGAGGCCAATTTGATGAGTGCCCTTTCTCTCTTCTCCTCTGCCAGGTCCAGATGCATAACTAGAGCGTTGTCATTGCCCTCTGTTCCACTAAGTCAGTGTGGATGGTGGGGATGCCAACTTCTAGTGGAATGACTACTGTTGTCCCATAGGCTAGGGAGAAAGGTGTTTTACCAATGGACCTCCTAGTTGTTGTGCAGTAAGCCCAGAGGACTAGGGGTAGCTCGTCAACCCATCTTCCCTTACCTTTGTCCAACCTTTTCTTGATGCCGTCAAGGATTGTCTTATTTGATGCCTCTATTTGTCCATTGTACTGCGGATAACTAATAGAAGCATAGCAATTTATGATCTTATATATTGAGCAGAATGCTTTGAACTTGTCTTGGAATTGCGTGCCATTATCTGACACGATGGCATATAGGATTCCAAATCTAATGATGATGTTATTCCATACAAACTGCTCTGTGTTCCACTCGGTGATCTTCGATAATGGCTCTATTTCAATCCACTTGGTGAAGTAATCTGTCCCCACCAGTAGATACTTCTTTATTCCTTTTGATTTCGGCATGGGTCCCACAATGTCCAGGCCCCACTGAGTAAAGGTCCATGGACTCGTGAGAGGTGCTAAGTCTGATGAAGGAGCATGAATAATGGGAGAAAACTTCTGGCATTTCTCGCAATTTCTGACATAGACTTTGGCATCTTCTTGCATGTACGGCCACCAATATCTCTGGGAGATGGCCATATGTGTTATTGAATGTCCTCCAGTGTGACTGTCACACCCCCCCTCATGGATTTCATAAAGAAATCATTGAACAAGGTCTGGGTGTACACAGTGCAAGTACAGCCCTGTAAAAGACTTTCTATAAAGGATCTTATCTGGCGAGAGCTAATACTTTGTAGACTTGATCTTTATATTGTGTGCTTCCTTCTTATCTGTGGACAGTTCATCCTCTGTTAGATAAGAGATGATTGGGTCCATCCAGCTCGGACCTATATCCAAATCAAAGGTCTCTTCTGAGTCCTTTGTTTGGATGCTGGGCTGGGACAGAGAATTGACACTTACTATGTGGTGGAGCTTTGAAGATATGGATGAGGCGAGGCAAGACAAGGCATCTACATGGCTGTTTTGTCAGGAGCTAATTGTACTATTTCGATCTTATTTAACTGTTGGAGAAGCTTCCTGGTTGCTGCTACATATAACGCCATCCTGTCATCCTTTGTTGCATATTCTCTAGACAGTTGGTTGATGACAAACTGGTTATTGCAGTGAATGAGTAGATCTTCAGTTCTACATCTCCTTAAACTTTTGAGCCCGGCTATCAACGCCTCATACTCTGCCTTATTGTTGGAGGCTTTGAAACTTAGGCGGACTGATTGTTCTAAAGCCAACCTTTCTGGTAAGAAAAAAATAATGCACATTCCTAATACCTTGTTGCATTTTGATCCATCCACAAAGAGCCTCCACTGCTCTATTGTGTGTGGCTCATCAACATCTGGCAATGCAGGATGAATGGGAGTGGTCTTTCCATCCTCTGATTGCTGTTCAAGTGTCCGTGTAGGTTTGTGTGAAAATTATGCTACGAAATCTGCAAGGACCTGACCCTTTACTGCTGTGTGGGGCACGTACTTGATATCGTACTCTCCAAGCTCAATAGACCAAGTGGTAACCCTTTCCGATAGATCTGCCTTTCTCAGAATAGACCCAATGGGATGGATGGTTGGTACTTCAATCATATGAACCAGAAAGTAATGTTGTAACTTCCTTGAAGTCATTACAAATGCTAAGATCAGTTTTTCTAGAGGGAGGTACATGGTCTCAACATCTAGCAATGTTTTGCTGATGTAATAAACTAGTTTCTGCTGACCTTCTTCCTGCTTGATTAGTACGGCACTGACCATATGCTCTAAAACTGCTAGGTAGGCGATCAAGACGTCTCCTAGTTCTAGTGTAGCAATTAGCGGTGGTGCGGCGAGATACTTCTTCATGTCATGAAATGCTTTTTCACAGTCTACCCCCTCCCCTCCCCCAAGTGTAATATGTCCTCTTTCTCAGCAACTGGAAGAAAGATTTGCACTTGTTTGATGAGCGACTGATGAATCGGTTGAGTACGTTAACCATCCCGGTCAATCGCTACACCTCCTTAGTCTTTCCTAGACTTTGGAGGTTTTGAAGTGCAACAATCTGATTGGGATTGGCCTCTATGCCCCTCCGGGTCACCAGATGCCCAAGGAATTTGGCAGAACTTATCCCGAAAGCACACGTGGATGCATTCAACTTGAGCTTGAACTCCCAGAGTATTTGAAAAGTGTGGCAAATTTGACTGAGGTAGGAGTACATCTCTTTCGACTTGACCACTATATCATTGATGTATACCTCCATACTTTTTTCCAGCAAATCCTTTAATATGATTGCGGCCAGTCTCTAGTATGTTGTTCTGTCGTTGCGTATGCCTAAAGGCATGACCTTGTAACAATATAGCCCCAATAGAGTGATAAAAGATGTTTTATACTGACCGGGCTCATACATAGTAATCTGATGGTAGCCTCTATAGGCGTCCAAGAAGCTCATCCGCTTATATCCCATAGTAGAATCCACCAATTGATCAATCTTGGGCATGGGAAAGTTGTTCTTGGGGCAAGCCTTGTTGAGGCTTGTAAAGTCAACACAGACCCTCCAAGCTCCATTTTTTTTCTTGACGACTACTGTATTGGAGAGCCACTTGGGATAGTAGACCTCCCTAATTATGTTGGCCTGGATGAGCCGATCAACTTCCTCGATGACCACTTCTGAATGATGTGCGGTTGAGCGTCTTCTTTTTTGTATAATTGGATTGTGGCATGGATCTACATTCAGTCTGTCACAACCCAATCACACATGAGCCATGACCGGCCAACGAGCAAGCTCGTTAAAGACCATAATAAATGAGTTTAGAGATTCATCGAACAATTTTAGATATGAAATATAGCGGAAAGCGTGAAAAGAAAACCCAGAGAGTGCATCGCTAGAACAAAAACCCCAATCATTCTTTGCACTAATCCATAATCCAGAGATACAACAAGAGCCCATGGGCTAATACATGAGATAGCAAAAGAACTGAGATAAAAAGCTCCAAAAGCTCCTAATGTTTCTCCTCAAATCCTGAAAAAGGTTTTAGAAAACGCATAAGCTATAAAACTAGAGTGAATACAATACATGCCAAAATCACTAGTTTTATGGACAATCAAATTATTTCTTGTAAGTGAATCATTTCAGAACAACCATAGCATGAGTGGCTCAATAGCCTCTAGAGTAGTATCTTTGGCCCTTCAGGCCACAATAGATTTCGGCATCTTTCACGCATGAACCTGTAACAAGTGCATATTGATTGCTTTGGGCATTCTACCCGAGATATATAACTGTCAACCAGTTTATCAAGCCAACCAATTATAGCCTCTACGATAAGAGAACAAGGGGAGCTACCTCGCAATATGCATAGTGATATGATATCATCCAAATGACCATCTGGTTTGGTCTCACCCTTATAACTTGTCCCTGTATGCATGGTATCTGACCCTGCCCCCAGCATCTGGGCTCTTCTCCGTTTATGACTGTATTCCGTGGCCATGTCATATCCGTGCCGATAATCGCATAAAATATTTTCCACATTTGATTATCCATGTATAAAAGGGTTTTCACAAGCTCTTCTCTTTTATTTTGCAAGAGTGATGACATAATAGATTTTTCGGGCTCAATAGCCATAGCAATACTTTGTAAAAAGGAGTGAGCAAGTAAGAGAAAATACGAGTAAGTAAGGCATATAACGATTCACCTTTTTCCTTAGGTTGATTCCTTCTAGATTTCACCTCAAATCTGCCATAACACAAGTAAAACAAATTCTAAGTTTCTGCCGAGCAGCTAAGGCTACTTCCGAGCTGAGTTAAGTTGGGCTGAGCTACCGGACCAAAGTGGCCAGGCTGCTCTGGTCCGAAGGCCTGCTGTCCAGAGGACAGTGGCCGACTGGTTGTTCGGGAACCACATCTTACTACCTAATATTGGTCTAGAGATCATTCTGGACCGAAGGGTCCTTATGCCGAGCTAAGACAACTAAGGCTCTGTCGAATAGCTAAACAAAGATTCTGGTGATCCATGGCAGTGCGGGAAGTGGTGCTTCAGACATAAATATTAGTCGAAAAGATTACTAGGATGATTATAAGGCCTTAGGGCCAAATGCCCGAGCTACTGGCTTTATAGCCGAGCTGAGACAACAAAAGAACAGTCAGTCCCTTTGCCGAGCACTTGTGCTCCAGCAGCGGGAGGTCGGCAGTGCTACGGAAATGGTTAGGGGTGTTCTGGAATGGTCCGGGTATGTTTGCCGAGCTGAAGTGAGTTCAACCGGAGGGTCAAAAGGGTTGTCCGGATTTTTGGCCAAGTGCCGAACACAAGGATATTGCCGAGCTAAAGTTAAGGTGTCTGGGTTGCTTCGGTTGAGCCAAAATAAGGGCTGCCGAGCTGAAGGCAGTGCGGCCAAGTCCTTTGGTGGACATGTCGAACAAGGATAAGTACAAAACATGATAAAACATGACCGAAGGGCTAAGTGGTTTACCTGAGCTGAGCTTCTGGTCTGCCAAATAGTTGGCCGAGCTGAGGTCTGTCCGGAGAGTAATGGTCCGGGCAGAGGGAGTCCTCTGAGCTGGAACAATGATCTGGGTGGTTGAGGGAAAGCTGTTTGAAGAGTGAGGGTTGGTCGGACAAGTGTACCGGAGGCTCGGGAAGATCTTCCGAACATCTAAGTGTCCGGAGCTCAGAGCTTCTCTCACTAGAATTGAATATACGAAGGGGTTTAGTGGGAAATAAATGCTCTACAAGGACTGTTTATATAGGAATCCGGAGGGGTTGGGGGTAGTTAGGAGCATTAATGGCTGATTTGATCTTTCCTTAATCCTGCCGAACTAGTCAGAGAGTTGTCCAATGAGAGTCAGGTCTGAGCCCTCTACCATGACAGTCTGAACCTGCGACGAGCTGTCCCATCAGTCAGGCGACGGGTCAGTTCGGATGGGACCTGACCCTGTATCTCGGCAGAGCTGCTGCCGCGCAGCTGGCATTTGGGTCCGAAGCAGGGCGGCGGGTTGGGCGGCGGGTTGGGCCTGAATTGAGCTGGTCCGAACCAGGCTGGTCCGGCCTGCTTCCTATCGGCTGGGCTTACCCCCTTTGGGCTTCCTAACTTTCTTCCAAAGGCTTCCTATGGATCTTTTATTCTAAGATTAAACCCAATTGATTTATTTAAAGACTAGAACAACTCCGAAATATTTTTAAATAACTCATTTAATTTATAAAAACTTTATTTTTTTTGGGACGGGGTCTCACATCCTCCCCCCTTAAAGAAAGTTTGGCCCCCAAACTTTACAATAACTTATTGATAGAAATAATTTACCTTGCTCGAATAACTCCGGGTACTTCCGGCACATATCGTCTTCCTTCTCCCAAGTGGCCTCGTTTCCAGACTGGTTCTCCCACCAAACTTTGAATAAAGGTATTACCTTGCTTCGTAGCTTCTTCTCTCGTCGATCTAGAATTTTCACTGGCCTTTCTTCGCAGGATAGATCCTTCTCAATCTCGATCGTGGGTTGCTTCAAGACATGCGATGGGTCTGTTATGTATTTGCGGAGCATGGAGATGTGGAAAACGTCGTGTATATTGGCTAATTCTGGGAATCGGGCTAATCGATAGGCGAGTGGGCCGATTCTTTCAAGAATCTCGAATGAGTCAACAAATCGAGGATTCAACTTTCCTCTTCTCCCAAATCTGACGATACCTTTCATTGGTGACACTTTCAGAAATACTCTGTCGCCTTCTTGAAATTCCAACTCCCTGCGATGAGCGTCGGCATAACTCTTCTGGCGATCCTGGGCAGCTTCCAGTCGATCCTGAATCATCTTGATTTTCTCAGTGGATTCCTGCACAATCTCGGGTCCTATTAGCTCTGCATTTTCGATTTCTGTCCAACATGAGGGTGTCATACATTTCCTTCCGTATATGCTTGCTTGGTAACTGTTGTTATATGCAAATTCTGCTAGTGGTAGATGCTCTTCCCAGCTCTCTTGAAAATCTAACGTATAGGCTCGCAATAAGTCTTCTAACGTCTGAATGGTCCTTTCTGATTGGCCGTCTGTTTGTGGATGAAAAGTTGTGCTGAAGTTGAGTGTTGTTCCCATTGCCTTCTACAGTGATTTCCAAAACTTGGATACGAATCGCGGGTATCTATCGGACGTGATGGACACCGGTGTGCTATGTAGTCAAACAATTTCTCGAATGTAGGTGGTTGCCATCCGATCCATGGAATAAGTGTTCTTAATCACAATGAAATAAGAAGATTTGGTTAAGTGATCTACTACGACCCATATCGCGTTGTTGCCCTTCTTTGAACAAGGCAACCCTATGACATAATCCATAGTGATATCCTCCCATTTCCACTTCGGAATAGGTAATGGTTGCAATAGTCCGGCGGATTTCTGACGAATAGCTTTGGTCTGTTGGCACTACAAGCATCGGCTAACGTAGTTGGCTATATCGTGCTTTATTCCCATCCACCAATAAGACTTCTTTAGATCCTGGTACATCTTCGTCTGGCCGGGGTGAATTGTGAACTTCGAGTGATGGCCATCATCCATGATCTTCCTCTTGATTTCTTCGTCGCTAGGGATACATAATCGATTTCGAAATCGAAGAATTCCATCTACGAGGGTGAATTCGCTTTCTGAATTGATTCCTTCGCTGATCTTCGTAAGCTTTGGGTCGCTTCCTTGCTTTGACTTGATTTCTTCCAAGATGGTTGGTCTTGCAACGATAGTGTTAAGATGTCCGTATTGTAGGTGATTGAGCTCCTTCTTTCCTTTTCTGCTCAAGGCATCCGCAACAGTGTTGGCTTTTCCAGGATGATACTGAATGTTGAGATCGTAGTCTTTCATTAGCTCCAGCCACCTTCGCTGCCTGAGGTTCAGCTCCTTCTGAGTGAAGAGATACTTCAAACTCTGGTGGTCGGTGAATAAGTTGCAGGTGACTCTATAGAGATAGTGGCGCCAAATTTTCAAAGCGAAAACTACTGCGGCCAGTTCCAAGTCGTGAGTTGGGTAGTTCTCTTCGTGAGGCTTGAGCTGTCGGGAGGCGTAAGCAATAACTTGACCTTGTTGCATCAGAACACATCCGAGTCCTCTGAGTGAAGCATCGTTGTAGACTTCAAAGTCTTCTCATTCCTGAGGTAGTACAAGAACAGGTACGGTTGTGAGTCACTTCTTCAGCTCTTGGAAGCTTCCTTCTTTAGTCTCTATCCAAACAAATGGCTCTCCTTTCTTTGTCAGCTCCGTCATCGGGGTTGCAATCTTCGAAAAGTCTCTGATAAATCTTCAGTAGTAGCCGGCGAGTCCAAGGAAACTGCGAACTTCGGTTACTGAGGTTGGCTTGGGCCATTCCTAGATTGCTCCTATCTTCTGAGGATCCACTGAGATTCCACATTCGTCGATGATGTGCCCGAGAAATTGGATTTTCGTGAGCCAGAACTCGCACTTGCTGAATTTGGCGTAAAGCTTCCTTTCCTTCAAAGTCTGCAAAACGATCGACAGGTGCTCCGTATGTTGTTCTTCGTTCTTAGAATAGATGAGGATATCGTCAATGAATACGATCATGAAGTCATCGAGATAGTTGGTGAAGATCCGGTTCATCAGGTCCATAAATGTTGCAGGTGCATTAGTGATGCCAAATGGCATAACTAAGAACTCGAAATGTCCATACCTGGTGCAAAAGGTTGTCTTCTCCACGCCTTCTGCCTTAACCTTGAGCTGGTGATACCCTGAACGAAGATCGATTTTCGAGAACACTTTGGATCCTTGTAGTTGATCGAGTAGGTTGTCGATTCTTGGAAATGGATACTTGTTCTTAATGGTGACTTTGTTCAGCTCCCAATAGTCGATGCAGAGCCGCATGGTTCTGTCCTTTTTCTTGACAAGCAAAACTGGTGCCCCCCACGGTGATGAGCTAGGCCGGATAAAATCTTTATCAACTAATTCTTGGAGTTGTGCCTTCAATTTCTTTAATTCTGCGAGTGCCATTCGATATGGTGCTTTAGATATTGGCTGGCTTCCTGGAATAGTCTCGATACTAAACTCCACCTCTCGATCAACGGGCATTCCTGGCAAGTCTTCGGGAAAAACATCGAAAAAATCGCGAACTACGGGGATATCAGATATCGAACGAGTACTCAGTGTCGTAGACAGAATGAAATAGAGATAACATCGACATCCTTTCTGCAAAAGTCGACAAGCGCGCGCCATAGACACAAAACACAGAGGCGATGTGACTCCTTCTCCTTCGAGCTTGGCTTCTTCCTCTCCGGGTCCTACAAAGACTATACACTTCTTTGCACAATCTATCTTGGCCTTGAATTGGGATAACCAATCCATTCCAATGATAGCATCGAAATGGGACACGACTAAAGGGATTAAATCGATTATGGTACGAGTTTCATTTATGAAAACATCGCAATTCCTAAGGACAGAGGAGCATACGACTCCCTTGATCATGGGTTGAGATACGAGCAAGTCATATTCCAAGGGTTCAAGATTTCTACTGAATTTCTGAGAGTGGGATTTCGAAATGAACGAGTGAGTAGATCCTGAATCAAATAAAGCATAGGTAGGAATTCCACAGACAAGAATTCTACCTGCCACCACGGCTTCATCGTTCTTGGGGTCTCCGAGGACTAAAGCGAAAGCTCTTCCCTGTAGTTGGTTTCGGTTATCTTGATGGTTGTTTCTTGTTGCACCCACGGGTACCATATTTACTCCTGTTGGTGGCCTTGGATAGTCTTTCTTGAAATGGCCCTCCTGACCACAACCGTAACATGTCAAGGGTACTCTATTTCCCTCACCTTGATTCCCCATTCTTCTTTGGTCATTCCTTCTCTCTCCAAAGTTTGTTCTTTTCTGTGGACTAGCTTTTCCGGGCTTTTGGTTTTGCCTCTTCATCTCTTGATAACGTCTTATTTCTTCCACGTCCTGCTCTACTAACAAGGCTCGATCTAGAACATCAGCATAAGTAGATAGTTGAAGGGGTCGAACTACCTTTTGAATTTCCGATTTCAGAACGTCCTCAAATCGTCTCACCTTCACCTCCTCCGATTCCACTAAATAAAGTGCATATGCAGCAAGATTTGTGAATTTGGTCTCGTAAGCAGTTGCTGTCATGATCCCCCGTTGTTTGAGGTGCTCGAACTCCATTCTCTTCACAGTCTGCATCGCCCTTGGCATGAATTTCTCACAAAAGATCTCTAGGAACCTCTCTCAACTCATCTCTGGCTCTACGGCACTCTTCAAATTCCACCAATGATTATCCTCTCCTTCAAGCAGGTACGATCCGATCTCAACCTTTTGTTGATTAGAACACCTCAACAATCGTAAATTCTTCTCTAGGGCCGCAATCCACTCGTTCGCTCTAACAGGGTCCATTCCGCCTTGGAAAGTAGTAGGCTTCAGCTTCAAGAACTCCTTTACTGCTGCAAAGTTGGCCGCTTGCTCGATTGGGTTGACCAATGCCTCCTCTTCGGGATTGGGTGGCTCATTCATGGGTCCTCGATGGTTGAAATATTAGTTGATCATCTCCTGTTGGGGTTGAACAGTTCCAGCTAGCATTCTGACCATATCGCGTAGCTCCGCTACTTCATCATTCCTCTGACCATTTCCCTGACCGTTTGCGCGAGTATTAACCATTCTGCTTTCGAAAAGATTCTTTAATTAGAGATATGAAAAAAAGGTTCGATTAATTCATGATAATAAGAGTTCATCATAAGTAGATAAACTGGAATTCTAAACATGCCGGGTGATAATAAAAGTTCTAAATTCTACTCGCTATCCGAGTCACTCGGCCACTCGTAAGGTGGATAAACCCACTCCTCACAATTTATATCAATATCTTCCTCGTCTTCTTTCTCCTCGTTCTCACTCGGATCTTCTTCGGGGTCTTCCTCGGGGTCATTCTCTAAGTCAAGGTCCCAACCTTGATTTTGCCACTCCATGGGTTCTTCCTCTTCCTCGGCCACTTTCTCTTCTTCTGGTTGGACTTCATCATTATTGTCGTACATGACTCGATTCCTCGCTCCTTCCATGAGGTACTCGAACTCCCAATTTTGAATGGATGCTCTTGCTACTGCACAAGCACGTTCCAATTGTCGTAGATGATAATTAATCATACCTCGAATTTCCTCCTCTGAGTTATCTTCGAAACCCACTGCAACTTGGGCTATAAGATCTGAAGTGATTGTCACGGAATCAGAGTGTGCTTGTTCTTGAACATCCTCGTTTACCACAAAGATTTCCTCCTCTTCCTCTTCTTGTATTGCCGGAGGTGGTGCTATCTCGTGGTTGTCTTCCGAATCATTGCTAGGGTAATCACTTCTACTACTGCTAGACATAGCTAAAATATGTACACATAGGTATAGCAAATTACGATAAGTCCATCTCCAAGGGTTAACCGATATTTCTAATGTAACTAGTGAGTGCCTTGGTCCTAACTCTGAGTTTGTTCGGAATCCGAAAACTCTTGCTCTGATACCACTGTTGTCACGACCCAATCACACATGAGCCATGACCGGCCAACGAGCAAGCTCGCTAAAGGCCCTAATAAATGAGTTTAGGGATTCATCGAACAATTTTAGATATGAAATATAGCGGAAAGCGTGAAAACAAAACCCAGAGAGTGCATCGCTAGAACAAAACCCACAATTATTCCTTGCATTAATCCATAATCCAGAGATACAACAAGAGCCCCATGGGCTAATACATGAGATAACAAAAGAACTGAGATAAAAAGCTCCAAAAGCTCTTAATGTTGCTCCTCAAATCCTGAAAAGGGTTTTAGAAAATGCATAAGCTATAAAGCTAGAGTGAATACAATGCATGCCAAAATTACTAGTTTCATGGACAATCAAATTATTTCCTGCAAGTGAATGATTTCAGAACAACCATAGCATGAGTGGCTCAATAGCCTCAAGAGTAGTATCTTTGGCCCTTCAGGCCACAATAGATTTCGGCATCTTTCACGCATGAACCTGCAACAAGTGCATATTGATTGCTTTGGGCATTCTACCCGAGATATATGACTGTCAACCAGTCTATCAAGCCAACCAATTATAGCCTCCACAGTACCAGAACAAGGGAGAGCTACCCCACAATATGCATAGTGGCATGATATCATTCGAATGACCATCTGGTTTGGTCCCACCCTTATAGCCTATCCCTGTATACATGGTATCTGACCCTTCCCCCAACATCCGGGCTCTTATCCGTTTATGACCGTATTCCGTGGCCATGTCATATCCGTGGGATAATCGCATAAAACATTTTCCACATTTGCTTATCCATGTATAAAAGGGTTTTCACAAGCTCTTCTCTTTTATTTTGCAAGAGTGATGACATAATAGATTTTTCGGGCTCAATAGCCATAACAATACTTTATAAAAATGAGTGAGCAAGTAAGAGAAAATACGAGTAAGTAAGGCATGTAAAGATTCACCTTTTTTCTTAGGTTGATTCCTTCTAGATTTCACCTCAAATCTGTCATAACACAAGTAAAACAAATTCTAAGTTTCTTCCGAGCTCAGTTAAGTTGGGTTGAGCTGCCGGACCAAAGTGGCCAGGCTGCTCTGGTCCGAAGGCCTACTGTCCGGAGGACAGTGGCTGACTGGTCGTTCGGGAACCACATCTTACTACCTAATATTGGTCTGGAGATCATTCTGGACCGAAGGGTCCTTATGCCGAGCTAAGACTCTGCCGAGCAGAGACTTGCCGAGCTGGCAGTCTGCCAAACTAAGGCTCTACCGAACAGCTAAACAAAGGTTCTGGTGATCCATGGCAGTGCGGGAAGTGGTGCTTCAGACATAACTATTAGTTGAAAAGATTACTAGGATGATTATAAGGCCTTAGGGCCAAATGCCCGAGCTACTGGATTTACAGCCGAGCTGAGACAACAAAAGAATGGTCAGTCCCTTTGCCGAGCACTTGTGCTCTGGCAACGGGAGGTTGGTAGTGCTACAAAAATGGTTAGGGGTGTTCTAGAATGGTCCGGGCATGTTTATCGAGCTGAAGTGAGTTCAGCCAGAGGGTCAAAAGGGTTGTTCGGATTGTTCGGCCAAGTGCCGAACACAAGGATATTGCCGAGCTGAAGTTAAGGTGTCTGGGTTTCTTCGGTTGAGACAAAAGAATGGATGTCGAGCTGAAGGCAGTGCAGCCAAGTCCTTTGGTGGACTTGCCAAACAAAGATAAGAACAAAACATGATAAAACATGACCGAAGGGCTAATTGGTTTACCTGAGCTGAGCTTATGGTCTACCAAATAGTTGGCCGAGCTGAGGTCTATCCGGAGAGTAATGGTCCGAGAAGAGGGAGTCCTCTGAGCTGGAACAATGATCTGGGTGGTTGAGGGAAAGCTATTTGAAGAGTGAGGGTTGGTCGGACAAGTGTACCAGAGGCTCGAGAAGGTCTGCCGAACAACTAAGTGTCCAGAGCTCAGAGCTTCTCTCACTAGAATTGAATATACGGAGGGGTTTGGTGGGAAATGAATGCTCCACAAAGACTGTTTATATAGGAATCTGGAGGGGTTGGGGGTAGTTAAGAGCATTAATGGCTGATTTGATCTTTCCTTAATCCTGCCGAACTAATCATATAGTTGTCCAATCAGAGTCAGGTCTGAGCCCTCTGCCATGACAGTCTGAACCTGCGACGAGCTGTGCCATCAGTCAGGCGGCGGGTCAGTCTGGATGGGACCTGAGCCTGCAGCTCGGTAGAGCTGCTTCCGCGCAGCTGGCATTTGGGTCCGGCGTGGGGCAGTCAGTTGGGCGGCGGGTTGGGCCTGAACTGAGCTAGTCCGAACCAGGCTGGTCCGGCCTGCTTCCTATCGGCTGGGCTTACCCCCTTTGGGCTTCCTAACTTGCTTCCAAAGGCTTCCTATGGATCTTTTATTCTAAGATTAAGCCCAACTGATTTATTTAAATACTAGCACAACTCCGAAATATTTTTAAATAACTCATTTAATTTATAAAAACTTTATTTTTTTTGGGACGGGGTCTCACACAGCCAGTGACATATTATAGTTGTCTCTACCCCAGACATCTCTTGTGGGGTCCAAGAAAATACATCGATGCGGTCCCGCAACATCCAAACCAACTTGGTGGGATCTGTCTCAGGGTGCTCCTCCCCAATCAGAAAATACCTCTCCTCATCAGTCTCGTGGGCAGAAACCTTTTTCAGATTCTTAACCACATGGGTGGAGGGATCCACTCCGACATCCTCCAAAATAGACTGGTCTAATACTTCAATAGACTTTACCTGCTTGGCATTGGGACTGGTCGCTGACTTATGATTTCCCCTGATGCGTTCGATACCCTTGGGACCTGGGAATTTGATGATCTGGTGGTAGGTGGATGGGATAGCCCCCATTCGGTGCATCTACGTATGCCCAATGATGGCATTATAGGCTGATGACACGTCCACTACTAAAAACTCCATGTCCATGGTTACCTTCCCTATACGCACGGGAAGGGTGATGACTCCTAAAGGCCAGACGAGTTCTGTACTGAAGCCGATAAGTTGTATCTGCATTGACTTGAGGTCGGCTTGAGTGAGTCACATCCTCTTGAATGCTTGGAAATACAAGATATAGGTGGAGCTGCCCTGGTCCACTAAGATCCTCTCTATGTCATACTGGTTGATGTTCAGAGTGATCACCAATGTGTCATTGTGTGGGAATGTTACCCCGTCCAGGTCCTCTTTAGAGAATGAGATGTGGGCAGGCTTACCGCTCTATTCCCTCTAGCATTTCTGCACGAGCTGCAGCACATGGTGCTCATGGCCTTCTTTCCATCTCTGAACACGGGACTCGTTTTTAGAGCTCGACTCAATGGCTCTGTGTATCACGATGATAGTTCCCACCAGAGTCGCATCCTGATCTGAAGAGTCATCACATCTTTCTACCCTTCTAGGTCTGGTCTCCTGTCCGGGTGTCTAGGCGATGTACGGCTTCAAATGACCTGTCTCCACGAGTTCCTTCAGGAATTGCTTATATATGTGCATTGCTCTGTTATGTGGCCGAACTCCCGATATTAGCTGTATTTGAGTCCTGTGGCCTCCAATTCAGCCTGGTTTCCTCCCCGCTTGGCGGGCCATCTCCAGAAAGGCTCGTCCTTGAGAGGGTGGACCATTCTGAATATGGGGGTGTTTCACTTCGTCTTGATTGCCTTGTAGGCCTCTGGGTCTGCTCTTGGCATTCTGAGTGTGGTCTGCAGTGCGGACTCAGGTCCCTCCCCCTTCTCGGAAAGAGTTTGATGCGGTGCCTTTCTTTTTATGTTCCTCATCTTCCCAGCAGTGTCCACAACATGGGTCCAGTGGAATCTGTGGGGATTGTGGCATGCTTCGTGGATGGTCTCTTCCTCCAACTTGGCATGTTGTTCTACCTATTCCATCAGTTCAGGGAATGTTTCTACTGGGTTCAGGGTCAGAAATTCCCTCAGTTTCTCACCAAAGAAAAGCCCAAGTCTGAACATCGATAGGGCCTGCTTCTTGGTACAGTCCTCGACGTCATTGTAGGTGTCCACGTGCTGTTTGGCATACACCCTAAGAATATCGTCAGATTGTTTTCTCAATGATGTCAGAGAATCAAAGTGCTTTGCTGCAGCACAGCTGGTCATGAACCTGTACACGAACGTCATGGCTAACTGTTACCAACTGCAAATTGATCATGACACCAACTTGTGATGCCAGCTGAGCATTGTATGGCCCAAACTAGATGCGAATATCCTACAGTAGAGGCTCTCGTCTCCCTCATGCAGGATTAAATCCTATTGGTATTCCTTCAGATAGGCTACTGATTCTGTCCTCCCATCGTACTTTTGGAAGTTGGGAAGGCTGAATCCCCTGGGGATTTGCTAGATGCTAATTCCTTGGAGAGTGGGGTGGAGGTAATATGCTGGATGGCTCGCTTTGCATTCTCTTGGACCGTCCCTGGTCTTTGAGATGCTCATTGAGCCGTACTCTCATGTCTTCGATATTGGCCAGTACAGAGTTGTCCAGCTCTGCATGGGCTGGTCTTTACGTGCATTCATCCTGCACAGGAATCCTGGGACAGAGCTAATCCCTCAGATCCTGTATAGAATTTGCAGAGTGCTCGGCTGTGGGTTCTGTTGTTGTGCTTGTTAGGCTGAGAGAGATCCCTGACAACCTTCCGCCACTCCCGGTGGTTGGGTGGATCTCTCCTCTCCTTGTATTGCTGCTGGGTCCTCCCTTGGCCTTCTGGTGCCACCCTTTGATTTCCAAAAAGACGCAGCCAGATGTTGTAGTCCTGGATCGCGTGAGGAGCCACTAGGGGTTGCTGTTGGTGACCAGTGGGTCCTTCCTTCTGTTGAGGCTGTTTGGACAACCTCAACACTTATTTTTCCAGGTGCTTGATTACTTGGTTCTGAGACCTTATAATCTCTGCCAAATCCTTATCCCTGATCGACGTGGATCTGGGTGGAGATTGAGAGTATCGTGAATGAGACTGGTTGTCTCCTTCCTCGGAGTACTCCCCCTGCTGTCAAAGTCTCTATCTTTAGGATAGTCATCTTGGGTCCTCTGTGGGTCCCTAGCACCTCTAACAGGGACTTTGGAAGTCCTCGCTAGGCTAGGAATGCCTCCACGATTACCCTGGACACGAGATTGGGTATTTGTGTTCTTCTTGGGTACCGGAGGTGGGTCAGAATGTGTGGCGACTATTTGCCTCTCATTTTTGGCCTCCTTTCTGATGGTGGTGGTTTCTTTGTCATATGTTTCCATCTTCTTCGGTCTGGTTTGCTTTTCTTCCTTTGTGGGTGGGTTTCCCAAAGACGGCGCCAATTGTGTGGGGGTAAAATACGAAATTGGTTACCTCCGCCGGTAGACTTCTCTGACTGGATTTTCTGGATCTGACTGGGCACCCTGCTAATATGTTTTCACTCCTCCTTGTCTTTGTGCTCACAAATAAGGGTTAGAGGACCTCTTGTCGCTAGTGGTCGGAAGGCTCTCCGATGACTAAGTTAGTCTTTTATCGAGAGAAAACTCTATGAAAGCACAAAGTCTGTAACACCTCAAAAATTTTAAATCATTTTTTTGGGGAATATATATAAGAAATCTCTACCATCACATTCATAACCCCATAAGCATAGTAAAATGTAATGTCCAGCAACAACCAAAATCATAGAGGTTTAAATATTACAGTCATCCGGGGCATTAAATTAAAAATACATAAGTTTTGAAATAAGAGAGGACAAGGTAAATAAAAGGTTCCCATGTACCGCATACATCATGAACTTCCATCCATATTGAAGCTGTTGGGACAGTACTTAAAAATAGAGTATTAGGTATTTCCTAGTAGAGAGATACAAATAAGCGATGTATATGGATGTTGTGCTCAAGTATGTGTGTACATAAATAAATGATGTCGATGATGCATGCATGACTGGTCTAAGGTTTTAAAGGGCCAATTCTACCAAGGTGTACATTTAAGAATGCTTTCCAAATCACATTATCATTTTCCTACCCTTGACAAATTGAGAGTGCTACTATATTCATCCTTAACGAAATTAAGGATATTATTAATTATTTAATTGAACTTAAGGTTTCGGCTAATTCCGCGGTAGAAGCCTGTCAACTAACTACCCGTGCAAGTTCCTCGTATTCTTTGACCCGTCGGGAGGGCCCAGTATAAGCCCCATTGCATAATGTCGTGGGTGCAGCAACACCCAGAGAATGAATTTCCCAATATAATTTAGCCAACCAGAAGTCAATTTAATTCCACCTACCACTACTCAAGTGAAGTGTGCCAAATCAAGATTCAATTTCTAATTCAAATGACTCGTTCCCAATTTATGTCAAGGGCTATCTAGAATAGTTAAGGGAATCATTTAACGAGTCTAACATGGTTCAATTTAATTAACATGACATTTTCCCCAAATTTATTTCAAGTAGTCAAAATTAGAGTTTATGGAAAATTGGGGCGTTCAAGTATTAACCCAAGAACCATGAAACTGAACTCCTAGGGAGTAAGAATACACCCCTAGAACCTCAATAATGCAACCAATTTTAAAGGAATAAAACCCTAGACACTCTATACATACATCAACTCGAAATTTTGGAGTTCCAAAGAGAAGGTAAGGAAGTACATACATATATATATATATATACAAACTTGTAAAACTCTACCTTGAATGAGGAGAGAGAGAATATTCGAATTTTATCTTTTACCCAAATGAGAAATCTGAAACGGTAAATGTGTAGAGCTTGACAAGTTGAGCAATATTGATGAAGACTCTGAGTCCAAAATCCTTGTGGATGGGTGGGAAAGCTAAAGAGAAGTCCAAATTTTAGAGAGATAAAGTGAGATTCGGGAGGAGGGGAGCCATGGATGCTGCTCTGATGTGTTTACCAGTAAGGAATGATTTAGGGTTGAGTAAAAAATATTCTTTATACGGCCCTAAAACAAAGTACTAAAATTGTGACACCCCAGTCTAAGGTGTCACCTGGAGTCCCGGAGGGGAGATCCGGGTCGATGGACAAGTCACACATCGCTTGGTGAATGTAAGTTGTGTGTACTATAAATAATAGATCATGAACCTACCTAGCACAAGGCCTTTTAAAGCCGTGCGGGCGCCAAAGCCCATTGGAACATCTCAGTTAAGC
>NMUG010000097.1:0-28517 GCA_002855965.1 Monotropa hypopitys
AGCCAAGGCTCGCCGAACAATAATTTAAAATGGAAGTGTACGGCAAAAGGTTTGCCGAGCACTCTAAATATGAAAACTGGGCTGCCGGACAATAAGGTTTTGGTTCGGTTTTAGAGAGAGAAGGTCTGGTTTTTATCAAGTTGGAGTTGTAACCAAATGGATTGAAATGGCTGGGTATTTATAGCGTTTTCATCCGGACTGTTTGTAGACAAACCAAACGGCGCCACTCACCAAGAGTGGGTCCCGTCGGCCGCTCAACTAGGCCTCTAGGCTGACGACCTATGCCCACCAGCCGCTCATTTTGGCTTCTTTCGTTCGAAATGGAAGCTGACGTCAGTCCACTCAGATTCTTTGTCTCCTTCTGACAGATGGATGCCCAGATGGACTCTCCACATGGCCGCAAGCCACGTCCGAGCTGACCTGGCCGAGCTGCCAAGTAGGCATCTGCGCTGGCCGAACCTCTTCTCGGCCGGACTCTCTTCTGCTCGGCATGAGCTCGGTCGGTTCCTTTAAACCGGATCTCTTCTGCTCGGCCGAACCCTTAACTAGTCGGCAGTCAACAAATTTGCACTCCTAACTTATATTCTTTCACTTAGGACCCTGATTAAATCTTTCCCTCTTCATATTATAATTTTAAGGCTTAAATGAATATCAGAATTTTCCTAAATTTATATAAAATACTTTCATTTATTATTTTCTAGGACCGGGGTCTTACAGATGGTGTGCCCAAGAAAATGAACACTCTCGAGCCAAAACTCGCATTTGTTGAACTTTGCATAAAGCTTCTTTTCTCGTAGAATTTGCAAAACTGTCGCCAGATGGACTGCATGTTGCTCCTCGTCCTTTGAGTAGATCAAAATATCGTCGATAAATACAATCACGAATTCGTCGAGATAAGCGGTGAAAATTTGATTCATGAGATCCATGAATGTTGTCGGCGCATTAGTCAATCCAAATGGCATGACTAAAAATTCGTAATGGCCGTATCTGGTACGAAAAGCGGTCTTCTCCACATCTTCTGTTCTGACTTTCAGCTGATGATATCCAGAACGTAAGTCGATCTTTGAAAATACTTGTGCCCCTTGCAGTTGATAGAATAAGTCGTCGATACGTGGTAACGGATACTTGTTCTTGATCGTAATCTTGTTTAGTTCTTTGTAGTCGACACATAGACGTATAGTCCCATCTTTCTTCTTGACGAATAACACTGGTGCTCCCCATGGTGATGAGCTTGGTCTGATGAAATCTTTGTCCACCAAATCTTGTAGTTGTTTCTTCAGCTCCTTGAGTTCAGTCGTCGCCATTCGATAAGGTGCTTTAGATATCGGTTGAGAGCCTGGTAACTCGTCAGGAAATATATCGGGAAAATCTCGAACTATCGGAATACTGGTTATTACGGAATCTTTTGCCAACGTTGTGGAGATACTACAAAGATATCCCAGACAACCTTTCTGCAAATGTCGACGAGCTTTCGCTACCGAAACAAAGCAGGGTGGTGTAACAAACTTTTCCCCTTTCAGCTTCGTCTCCCCTCCTTTAAACTCTTCAAAGGTAATTAACCTTGAAGTACAGTATATTTTCGCATTATACTTGGATAACCAATCCATACCAATGATCACATCAAAATGCATCATGGCCAACGAAATTAAGTCTATCATCATGGGCACTCCCCCAATAATAGCTTCACAGTTTCTCAAAACTGTTGAGCATGAAACTTCCTTACTCACAGGTTGGGATACTATAAGATCATAATCTAATGGTTCAGGGACTCTGCCGATCTCTCTGGCATGCATCGTAGAAATAAAAGAATGCGTAGATCCAGAATCAAATAGCGCATAAGTAGGAATTCCACAGATAGAAATTCTACATGCAATGACCCCTTCGTCATTCCTGGGATCACCTGGAACAATGGTGAAAGCCATTCCTTGCCTCTGGTTCCTGTTGCCTTGATTCACATCATTCCTCTGGTTTCCGACTGGTACCGTGTTTGCTCCAGCGAGTACATTTGGACAAGCATTCTTGTAGTGCCCTACTTGACCACATCCAAAACACACCGTAGGTCCTCTCGCCCAACATTCACCCTCGTGACTTTTTCCGCATTTGGGACAATTTGGTCTCTGCCTCTGTTGATTGTTGTTCCTTCCCCTCTTTAGTTCTTCTGTTGATTTCTCCTATAGTTTGCTTTCTTTGAGTAGCTCGATCCTCTCTGGCTTTGGTTCCTCTTCCTCTCATTAAATCTCCTCGATTCATCAACGTCTTGTTCTACCAAGATATCTCTGTCCAAAACTTCAGCATACGAAGGTAGTTGAAAAGGATGAATGATTTTCCTTATTTGGTGCTTGAGTCCTTCCTCGAATTTCCGAGCCTTCATTTCATCGCTCGCGACTAGGTACGGCGCATAAACAGCAAGATTTGTAAAATCAGCTTCGTAGTCGGCCACGGTCATTGCTCCTCTCTGTTTCAGGTTCTCAAATTCCATTCGCTTCGCATTCTGCATAGCTCTCGGCATAAACTTCTCGCGAAAGTTCTCCAGAAATCTTTCCCTAGACATATTGGGTTCAGCAACGCTTTTCAAATTCCACCATCTATTGGATTCGCCCACCAATAGATACGACGCAATGTCTACTTTGTGCAGGTCAGTGCATCGGAGAATACAAAAATTCTTCTCTAGCTCCGCAATCCACTCGTTTGCTTTGATTGGATCCATACCTCCAGGAAAAGTCGGAGGTTTGAGTTTAAGAAACTCCTTCACAGCTACCACAGTGTGAATCTGTTGTGCCGCGTTAACTCCTTCATCTTCAGGAATCGCCGGTGGTTCGACCACAGGTTCCGGTTGTCGTCGCATTTGCTCAATCGTTGCCTGCTGAGCTTGGACAGTTCCAGTCAACATCCGCACCATGTTGCGTAGTTCAGTAATCTCATGACGCTCTTGACCAGTTGCTCGTGTATTAACCATTATGAATAGGGAATACTTTAATCAAAAGACAAAAATACTTATGACATAATATTTGAAAACATAGATGCATAATTGTGTCCGGTACACAACAAAAATACTCCGGATATAGCAACTAATATCACATCACTCGTTATCAGAGTCACTAGACCACTCGTAGGGAGGATAAATCCATTCTTGATAAGCTATTTCTGGGTTATCCTCAAAATCAAAGTTTCCATTTGGAACAAGCGGTATGTCAACTAGACCATCCACTACTGGTAGATCATCTTCGAGCTCTTCCTCTTCCATTATTACTTCTTCTTCCTCAAGAATATTCTCCTCTGGATCTGACTCTTCGTCTTCCTCCTCGTTTCCATCAAGATGATGCAGGGCTACCATATAAATCTCATCGAGACTCTATTGTGGCATCCACTCTCTTGCCACAGAGCAAGCTTGCTCCCTCACCCTAAGACGATAGTCGATTATGGCTCGAATCTGAGCCTCAGAAAGATGTATATTTTCATAAGAAACCTTCACTGCAACGCCACAAGCCATGAGTGCAGCATCCTCAAGGAGCCTTGCATCCATTGCTTCTCCTTCCAAAGGAAAAATTTCTGCTAGTCCATCCTCAGGATGATTGTCGGAATCGTCACTCGAGTAGCCATCGTGATCGGAGTCGCTGCTAGACATAGCTACAAAACTCATAGTATAAGCATGCATCCTCAATATAAGTCATCTCCAAGTGTCATATTTGTGTTTTTAAGTGAGTGCCTTGCTTCCTGGCTCTGGTTTCTTCAGAAATTTATCAACTCAGGCTCTGATACCACTTCTGTCACAACCCATCCCGATCTCGGAATGAGTCCATGACTGGCCAACGAGCAAGCTCGCTAAAGGCCTAGATAAAAGAGTTGAAGAATTCCTTAACAATATAAATATGCGGAAGTGTGTGAACAAAAACCAGAGCAGTGATATAAATGTTCTCATTTATTTCCCAGGATTACATCATAAGGCTTCAAAGATAGCCAATACATCAAAAAGGTACAATAATCAGATCCCCAAAAATATCTCTAAACATAAGCTGCCACATCATTCCTCATTCTAACTTAAAAATGGTTTTTAGAAAAACGCATAAGCTAAAAAGCTAAAGTGAATTTCTACATACTGCAGAACAAGTTTCATGGATTCACAATATTCCCTGCAAGATTAGTTTCACAAGCAAAATATGGCTCAGAGGCTTAATAGTAACAACAATGCTTTATAACAAGTTTCCTTTGCTTTGATTCTATGCCAACCTGCAATTCACAGTATCTCATTTCATATTTCAGCCCTTGTAGAATAGGCTTGTCTTTCCATCATTTCATCATATTGCCCTTGTCGTATGAGCATTCATATTTTTTACATTCATGCTTCCGCTTGTGTCGTATAAGCATATGCACAATAATATTATGCTTGTGTCGTATAAGCATATTGATTTCTAACACTATGCTTCTGTCGTATAAGCATTTCCAGATCATCATGCCTTATGCTTCTGTCGTATAAGCATATCAATCATAGGCTCATATCCATGCTTTTATCGTATGAGCACCTTATTTCCGTTTCATCTCCATTCCAATTTCTTTTTCCCTTTAATTCATTATAAATCCTTGTCATATGGATTTCCACAAATCAGTTTTCTTATTTGTTCATCCATGGTAAAAGAATTTGTGCATGATCCATTCTTTCAAAAACTTCTTTTGGAAATAACATATCATTTTGGGTTTAATAACCGCAATTATAGTTTCAAAGGAAATGCACTGAAAAGTACGAGTAGAGCAGTATATAGAGATTCACCTGAATAGGATTCTTAGGCTTCTATTCCTTCTTCTTCTTCTACTAGCCCAAATCTGGATAATGAGTCATAACTTATCATTTAAACAAGGAATTCTGCCCCAAACATACACTGCCGAGCTGAGCTGGCCGAAGGCTCAAGTCTGCCGGAGACTTAAGTTTGGCCGAAGGCTCACTGGCCGAACACTACTGGTCTGCAAAAAGGGTGACTGCCTAAAGCATAACCTAGCCGAAGGCCTAGCAGCCGAGCCGCCACGGACCAGGCAGACAAAATCCTTGTTTAACTCTTCCAAGGAGTCGCAAGCCTTTCTAGGGGTGTCATCCTTCTTAGGTTGAGCTGACTTTCAAATACTAGGTCAGTTGGGTAATTGCCGGGCTGAGTTACAGCTAGTCGGCTAGTTTGCCGAACTGCCATGCTATGGTCCGGACACCATCTGATCAGAATCAAAACATAGATTTTAAGTTATTCTTTGAGTTTGGTAATTGGTCGAAAATGACCAGAGGATCATTCTAGAGGTCGTGGAAAGATTTCCCGAACAACTGAAGTTGTCGCCGAGCTGGTGAAGTCAAAGAATGGCTGTCTTCTGCCGAGCACAACTTGCTTCGGTCAGAATGATGGTCAATCAATCAACATGTATGAGAGTACGGCCGGACCGAACGCTAGCTTTGCCGAGCAGAACCAATGCTTTAATGGCTTGGGTGAGCACAACTCTGCCGAGCTAAATAGCTACGGGTGTGAGGGACAACAATAGTGTACGGGAAGACTCCGAGTGAGTCTGTCGAACTAATTTTACCAAGACTAGACTTGGATTTACGTCTGCCGAACAATAATCAGGTTCCTAGGGCCTTCGCCGAACAGAAAATGATAAAGGATAAGTTTTATACCTTTGGCCGAAGCTTGACTTGCCGAAGGAAAGATGATCAGAGCTAAAAATGTGTTTGCCGAGCAGGTACTGACACGAACAAAGTCTTGCCGAACTGGTAAAATCCTTGCCGAAGCAAAAACTGGTCGACTGAATGAATTGCCGAAGTGAATCAAGTCTGACCGGAGCTTGAACAATGGTTCTGAAGAGATTTGTTATACGGCCAAGGCTTACCGAACAACAATTCGAGGTGGAGATGTACGGCAGATGGTTTGCCAAACACCCTGAGTGCAAAGTCTGAGCTACCGAGCTCCTGGAATAAAGGTCCAGAGCTCTGCCGAACAACAATGCTTCGGTCCGTCTCTAGAGAGAGAAACAGAAGGTTTGGATGCTCTCAAGTTGTAGTTGAAACCAAAACGAATGAAATGGCTTGGTATTTATAGAGTTTGAGAAGGAATATAATATCCGAACGTTGGTAGACAGACCAACGGCGCCACTCACAAGGAATAGGCCCCACCGGTCGCCCAGCCTAAGCTTCTAGCCTGCTGACCTACGCCCACCAGCCGCTCATTTTGGATCTTCTGCCAGAAATGGAACGTGACGTCAGCCCACTCAAAACCTTTGTCTCCATCTGACAGATGGTTGTCCAGATGGACTGCCCACATGGCCGCGCAGCCACGTCTGAGCTGACCTGGTCGGACTGCCAAGTAGACATCTGAGCTGGCCGGACCCCCACTTAGCCAGACTCCTAAGCCAGATTCCTACTGCTCGGCAATAGCTCGGTCGGACCCTTAACGGTTCGGCAACTTTCAATTGGTGCCCCTAAACTTTATTCTCTTTCATTTAGGCCCCTGATCAAATCTTTTCTCTTTATTTTATAAATTCAAGGCTTACATAAATATCAAAAGTTCTACAAAAATTTCCCAAATTTTATATTTGCGTAAATGAATACTTTTATTTAATATTTTCTAGGACCGGGGTCTCACATCTCCCTCAAAGCTCGGTACAATTTGGTACTGTCTGGGTGCATGGCATAGGCTGAACTGTGAGCTTCCTCTAAAATCTCTCTCTTCAAATTTTTCTCATCGGGGACACATTACCGATTCCCCAACAACAACATTCCATCATCTCGCAGGACAAATTCTGTTCGATCCCCCTTCTTCACTTCCTCTTCGATTTTCTGCAACACCACATCTCCCTTCTGAGCTTCTTGGTTTCGCTCGATCAACAACGGCTTCAAAGTTAGAGTTGCTAATAAAGCTCCATCTCCTCTCATTCCCAAATTCACCCTCAACGATTTCAAACTAGAAACTAAATCTGATCTAACACCCTTTACATATGATAATCTCCCAGATGACTTCCGGCTCAAGGCATCAGCTACTACATTAGCTTTACCTGGGTGGTACATGATGGTACAATCATAATCTTTAATCAGCTCCATCTATCTTCGCTGCCTCAGATTCAGATCTTTCTGAGTGAAAAGATATTTCAAACTCTGATGATCCGTGAAAATTTCACAAGTTTCCCCATACAAGTAATGCCTCCATTGCTTCAATGCAAAGACAATGGTTGCAAGTTCCAAGTCATGTGTAGGGTAGGCTCGTTCATGAGTCTTAAGCTGTCTTGAAGCATAAGCAACTACTCGACCATTTTTCATTAAGACACATCCCAAGCCCTGATGTGAAGCATCACTATAGATGACAAAATTCCCGGATCCCGTTGGAATAGTCAACACAGGCGCGGACACCAATCTATTCTTCAATTCTTGGAAACTCTGCTCACACTCCTCCGACCATACAAATTTGGTTTCTATCTGGGTTAACCTAGTTAATGGTTTAGCAATAACAGAGAAATTCTCCACAAAGTGTCGGTAATAACCACCTAAACCCAAGAAACTTCTTATCTCAGTTATGGTTGACGGCCTCTCCCAATTAACAACAGCTTCAATCTTCGCCGGATCCACAGAAAGACCTCCTCCCGAAACTATATGACCGAGAAAAACCACCTTATCCAACCAGAATTCTGACTTACTCAGTTTCCCATACAACTTCTCCTCTCTCAACAACTGAAGCGCTAAACGCAGATGATTCTAATGTTCCTCCTTGTTTCGAGAATAAATAAGGATATCGTCAATAAAGACAATGACGAAGGAATCAAGGTAAGGTTTAAACACTCGGTTCATCAGGTCCATGAATGCGGCTGGGGCGTTGGTCAAACCAAAAGGTAATACTCTCGTTCTGAACGCAGTCTTGGATATATCACTTTCTTTAACTTTCAGCTGATGATATCCAGACCTAAGATCAATCTTTGAGAATACTGACGCTCCTTGCAACTGGTCAAACAAATCATCTATTCGAGGTAAGGGATATTTATTCTTGATTGTAAACTTATTCAACTGCCTATAGTCGATGCACATTCTCATACTGTCGTCCTTCTTCTTGACGAACAAAACTAGTGCTCCCCACGGCGACACGCTTGGTCTAATAAAGTCTTTCTCTAGTAGATCTTGCAATTGGGTTTTTAATTCTCTCAACTCTAATGGTTCCATTCTATACGGAGATATGGATATGGGAGATACCCCTGGAAGCAACTCTATGGAAAACTTGATCTCTCTATCGACTGGTACTCCTGGTAATTCTTCGGGAAAAACATCTGAGAATTCACTAACTATGGGTATTTCTGATGTTTTGAAATTAGAAACTCTGGTATCTACCATGTGGGCTAAGAATCCCTGACACCCCTTCATTAAAAACTGACCGGCCTTTAAAGCTGAGATTAAACAGGATGAAGCGATCTTCCTATCGCCATAGATTTTGAATGATGGTAAGTTGGGTATGTTGATCGTCACTTCCTTTCGAAAGAAATCAATAACAGCATAATAGAAGGATAACCAATCCATCCCTAGGATGACATCAAAGTCCACCATATCCAAGGGTAACAAGTCGGCCGAGAGAATCCAGGACTGGACATGGATGTCACATCCCTTATAAATAGAATCAATGATAACGACTTCACCGATTGCAGTTGAAATTGCTAGACTGGGTTCTAAGGTTTCTGGAGAATGGATCAGATTCTTTGAATATTTCAGCGAAACAAAAGAGTGAGTGGAACCTGGGTCTATTAGAATATAGGCTTCATTATTATCAATAGGAAGTGTACTTGTCACCACGTGACGAGAAATTTGAGCATCCTTCTCGGTGATAGCAAAGACTCTGCCCTGACGATTTGCTGATGAAAACTCTCCCGGGCCTCTTCCTCGAACATTGCTCCCTGCACCTCTGCCTCTGGTCGGAGCATTCCCCACAGAAGATGCCTCTGCCAAAGGTTTGGGACACTCGGTCCTCCTATGACCCAACTATCCACAATTGAAGCAAGTGATAGTTCCCTCAAAACAGTCCTTGCCCAAATGCCCCCTTCTATTGCAATTGAAACAGACCACTCCAAAAAATTGAGATCCTATCGATCCTCTGCCCTGAAAGTTCCCAGACTGCTGCTGCGGCTGAGCAAAAGATCCACGACGAGGTCCACTGAAACCTTGTCCTCTACCAGCAAATGAACGAGGAAGATGTGACGATCCCCTGAAGGTCTGAGCACTCTGTCCTCCATATGATCGGCTACCGGATCCTCTCTGAAAAGCACCATCCGTGCGAGCCTTCTTGAACTGATCTCTACGGCTATCAGCCCTCTCCAGATCTCTCTCACAAATCTTGGCCTTGCTCACCAATTGCTTGAACTCCCGAATTTCCAGTAATGACAACCGCGGATGAATACAGGAATTTAATCCCATAAGAAACTTCTCGTACCTGTCTTCCTCTGTAGACACCATCAGCAGAGCAAAACGAGATAAAGATGTGAACTTCGAGACATACTCCTCGACAGATAAGGTTCCCTGCTCCAGCAACATGAACTCCCTCTTCTTCTCCCCCTGATAGAAGCGTGAGAAATATTTCTCATTAAACACGTCCACAAACTGATCCCACTGGATAGCCACTCCTATTGCAGCTGGCACTGCGGTCAACACCCTCTCAGTCGATTCCCACCAGTTCTGAGCTTCATCGGTCAACATGAACGTTGCCAGATGCAATTTGTCATTGTCAGCAACCTCTAGAATAGAAAATATCTTCCTCAACTTTTTCAACTAGTTCTCTGCCTCCGCTACACGTTGTATGAATATGTACCATAACAATATTGAAAATGCACATGAACCTTTATACTCCCAATATGCGACTTTTTGGAAACACATTTCACAGCTCCCCATCTACTACAGAGAGAAGGCATGCAAGATCAAGAACGTGGAGAAAGCCTGTAAATCCCCAGCCACTCATGTTCTCTCTCTCTCTCTCTCTCTCTCTCTCTCTCGACGCTCCTACCCATAACTCTCCTCTCCCTCCGAATGCCAAAAAGCTACATTCACCATCTATTTTGGAATTTTTGATATGATGTAGGACTGGATGCAATCAGTTGAAGGAATCATGTATGGAGGAGGAAATGGTGTCATTTGTGGTGTAGTCACTGTTGAGGAAAACTCCTCAGTGGGAATCATTTCGTCGTCACCAGAGTAGCCAGAGAGACAGGTTGGTAGCAGTGAGGTCGGGGAGTATTGAAAGCCTTCACTCTGCTCGATTTCGGAGCACAAGGTTTCAACGGAGAGTGGATGTGATGAGAGGAGTCTCGCCGGATCTGATAGAATACTCAAGAGGAAGGTTGGGGGCTTCGTCGCCGGGTGTGTACACGTCCGTAGCTATGGCGACGGTGTTGGGTGTGTATTTCGATGTGTACACGTCTGAAGGTTGGGGCCTCCGCCACCACCACCACCACATTTATACGGTTTGGCTACCAGAGTTTTATTTCGCTGTGTTTTTCATGTGCGATTTTTTCCAATTTGTGGTTTTTCACATCTACACGGGTTCATATCTAACAGAAGGTTTTATTTGGTTTCTCACATCTCAGTCACTTTTGGAAGCAATTTGGATGTGTTTTTTATCTATTTTCTAATTTCGGCAACGTATTCAACGGACCTTAAATTTGGATCTGTTTTCTAATTTTGCATCGAGTGGTTTCTCACAATGTGTCTGCAGATTTGCACCAAGTATGTTTGCACGCGCAATGTGCTTACACATCCTTACGTCGTTTAGCGTCATTTGATTACTTCTATGCTTACACAGCCCCATGTCTAAATCCGCATCCTCTGCTTTTGATGAACTCTGGTGAGCAAATCTGATACGCCAAACCAATTTGATTACGCATGGCATGTGGATACCTATTTTTGACGAGAAACGTGATTGTTCTTTGGGTCAAGAGAGAATTCTCATGGTTAGTTCTGGAGTTTGATTCTTTGATTCTCACTTTTATCATCTTTGATTCTCACAGTGTATAGAGACAGATCAATGCTATACTCAACTTTGAGACCCAACATCGCAGCTAAACGGGTGATTGTAAGGTAATTCAACTTTGTATTGTACCTATGAGTATGTTCATCATTGTACTTATCTCCTCTTACCTGTTATTGGTTGAACAGTGCTATACTCATCTGCATGGGTTTACGTATTTATTGTGCCACGACCCATCCCATTCTTGAGATGAATATATGACGGGCCAATGAGCAAGTTCGCAAAGGGCTAAGATAAAAGAGTTGAGGAATTCCATACAATCAACATAATAATGCGGAAGCGAGTGAACAATTCAGAGCAATGCATAAATTTTCCACTAGAACATTTGGGATTACATCATTGTAGGCTCAAGAGGCCTATACATCAGGAAAAAGATATAAAATCATCAAAAACAACTAAGCTGTTCCAAATCTACTCCTCAATATGACTTGAAAAGGTTTTATAAAACGCATAAGCCAAAGCTAGAGTGAGTCAATATATAACATATTACAAGTTTCATGGACTAGCAGTTTTCAATCGTAAAATAGTTCTTATCAGAATGGCCCATGGCCTAAATATCATTATTTCATCATTTCTTCTCTTATACCAAGGGCTAACCGCCCCTAGTAATCGTCTCATCATTTCACCAAGGGCTAACCGCCCCTAGTGCTTCTCCAAGGGCTAACCGCCCCTAGTGGCATCATCAGGGCTACCTGCCCCTAGTGGCATTAGCGTCTTTTGCGCTTAAGGATCCTGTCCGTAGGCTCTGTCCGTAGGCTTTTCATCATCATATCTTGCCCGTAGGCTCTCCTTCATCATATTCAATACTGTAGTATGGCCTTTGTCATATGATCAGTTGTTCCGTTTCTTCTCCATTTATGTTTTGTTTTCTTATAAAAGAATTATAATTCCTATCGTTCGAAATCGACTATTTTGTCCATGTGAAAAGGGAGAGTTGGTGCCATATTTCATTTTCTCAAAACAAGTAATAATATAGTGATGTTCAAGGTTCATTAACCATAATCATACTTTTGTAAAGGAAATGAGCACTTTGAAAAATACCAGTAAGTATGGTATATAGAGATTCACCTGAAAGTAGTAGGGTTTTCTTTGCTCTTGATCTTAAGGTGATGCTTGGCTTGGATCTGTCAAATGTGAAACTTATAAATTTCTAGCCAAAATAGTTCTGTTGAACCGAACTCCTAGACGAAGCTTGGCTTCTGGCCGGAGGCCTAAGTGGCCGGAGGTCTGGGCTTCCTGCCGAAGTAGTACTCAGTCGAATTTCCTACTGATTGCCGGAGGGTTACTGGACCAAAAGGTATATTGTCGAGCTGCCGAAGGAACGAGGGTAACTCTCGCAGTTCGGGAGTTTGTGGTTTGGATTGTTTGATCAGTCGAAATGATTTATGATATTTGGTTAAGGTCTACTGAGTTTATTTCTGATTTAGTCTAAGTCTCAGTCGGACACTGGTGGCTGGAGCTCTAAGGAACATAATGGTCTTTTCTACCGAACAGTCAGTACGGCTACTGCTGGACCATGGAAGTGTGGGGAAGGGTGCTTCGGACACTAAGGCTTGTCAAAAAGATCACCAAGGTGATTTTAAGGTCTCAAGGCTAAATGCTTGAGCTACTGGATACATAGCCGAGCTCTCAAGCTAAGGGTCTAAAAATAGCAGACTGTCCCCTTTGCCGAGCACTAGTGCTCCGGCAGTTTGGGAGGTCAGCAATAATGCAGGAAGGGTCAGAGATGTTCTGGAATGGTCCGAGCATGTTCGCCAAGCTAAAAATAGTTCATACGGAGGGTCAAAAAGGGTTTCCCGGGCTGTCTAGCTGAGTGCCGAACAGTTGTCATTTCTGCCGAGCTGCGACAAGGCTGTCGCACAGAGGAGGTGAAGTAATTTGGTTAACGGCTATACGGCTAGGCTCAGAATGAGTCTGCCGAACATCAATGAGTGTTAATGGATTTTGCCGAACAAATGGGATGGATGAAGGCCCAATATTTAGAAATGTACCTTCTGATCGAAGAGGGAGTCGTCCAATCGATTCCTGTTGGAGGGTGCTAAGTGCAGATCTGAGCTTTGCCGAAGTGAACAAGTGTTCGGAGGTCTGCATTTCTACCAGACTGAAAGATCGTCAAGGATTTTTGGAAGGATCCCTCTGAGTGAGTGGTGTGCGGCTAAGAATTGCCAAACACTGAGGGTGTGGGGATGCTTCGTCTAGTTATTGGACAAGTAAGGACTTTATGACTTGGCCAATCGGCGAGGTTGCCGAACGGAGGGGTGTTCGGGCAAGCTTTTAGGGAGAGAGAAATGGAGAGTATAAGCTCTGAAGGGAGTTTGGTGTGAGTTTGTAGAAAGGGTGAGTCTCTATATATTGGCTTGATGGGAATCTCGATTTGGCGCCAAAATGGGCCTGTGGCCGACTAGTGGTTCGCGCCCACTTGGATTTCTGGCAGCAATAGCTTTTAGCCGCGCACCGTTTGTCCGGACATGGCGTCGGCCGACCAGTCGATATTCCGTTCAGTTTTTCAACGGGATTCCTGGTAGGCTGTAGCTTTTTGGCAGGAATCTCGGGGTTCTCAGCTTTTGCAGAAATTCCTTTACTTTTGTCGGGTATTTGTCCTTTTCTTTTTGTTCGTTCTGACTGAATGGTTAGAGGAGTCCGAAGGCTTAGCATTTGGGTGCTCGGTAGTGCGGCTTCTTCGGCAACACAGCTACTTTGGCAGCATGGCTGGCTGCCAGTTCGGCCATGTGGGTTCTCTAGCGAAGCTCCTTGAGACCGGATCCCTACCTTGCCGAATTCTACTATCCGGAGGGTACTTGAGGCCGGACCTCAGTCTTGGGTTTTATGTATTGATTAATTTCTCAAAGTCTTAAATAAATATTTATTAAATGATTTATTAGGGTCAGGGTCTCACATCCTCCCCAACTTATAAAAGTTTGATCCCCAAACTTTAAGCAAGAAGTAACGAATATATGGCATAATTTAGGAGGTATACCTTTATGTGAATAGTTGCGGATACTTCTGACGCATATCGCTCTATTTTTCCCAAGTGACATCGTTGCCAAATTTATTCTCCCACCAGACTTTTACTAGCGGAATAGTCTTGTTCCTGAGTCATTTCTCCTGTCGATCCAAAATTCTGATTGGCCATTCTTCATAAGATAGATTCCTATAGATCGCGACTGGTGGCTGGGTCAGTACATGAGATGGATCTAGAATATATCGTCGAAGCATCGATATGTGAAAGATATTGTGGACATTAGCCAATTCATGAGTAAGTGCCAAGCGGTAAGCTACGGGTCCTATCTGCTCAAGGATTTTGAATGGTCCGATGTAGCGTGGATTCACCTTCCCTCTTTTCCCGAATCTGATGATGCCTTTCATAGGAGATACCTTTAAGAATACTTTGTCACCCTCCTGGAATTCGAGTTCTCTCCGTCATGCATCTGTATAGCTCTTTTGACGATCCTGGACTGTCTTTAATCGTTCTTGAATTAGCTTAATCTTTTTCGTGGTTTCTTGTACAATTTCTGGTCCAGTGAGTTCCGTCTCCCCGACTTTTGTCCAGTATAAAGGTGATCTGCATCTTCTCCCATATAAGCCTTCGAATGGTGACATCTCAATACTTGCCTGATGACTGTTGTTGTAAGCAAACTCTGCCAATGATAGGTGCTCTTCCCAACTTTCTTGGAATTCCAACGTACATGCTCGAAGTAGATCTTCTAAGGTTTGAATCGTACTCTCGGATTGTTCGTCCGTCTGTGGGTGAAAAGCCGTGTTGTAGTTGAGCGTCGTTCTCATTGCCCTCTGAAGTGCTTTCCAGAATATTGACACAAATCGTGGATCTCGATCGAATGTGATAGATACTGGCATTCCATGCAGTCGAATGATCTCTCGTACATAAGTGGCGACCATTTGGTCCATCGAGTAGGTGTTTTTAATCGGTATGAAGTGAGCTGTCTTGGTCAATCGGTCGATTATGACCCATATTGCGTTGTTGCCTTTGGATGATCGTGGAAATCCAATGACGTAATTCATCGTGATGTCTTCCCATTTCCACTTTGAAATTGGTAGTGGTTGGAGTAGTCCTGCTAGTTTTTGTCGGACGGCTTTCACTTGTTGGCATTGAAGGCATCGGCTGACGTAGTCTACGATATATTTCATTTTCATCCACCAATATGATTTCTTCAAGCCTTGGTACATCTTTGCTTGTCCTGGATGGATTGCAAATCTTGATCGGTGGTTGTCGTCTATGATCTTCCGCTTGATGTATTCTTGATTGGGGATACATATGCGGTTGCGAAATCTGAGTATACCGTCGTGGATGGTGAATTCTCCGTCTGGCTTTCTTTCGATGCTTTGGAAAATTTTCCGTAACTTGGGATCGCTTTGCTAGAATGCTTTGGTTTCATCTATGTTGACGGAGTTGATGGCGATCGTTGAGAGATGGGCTAAGTAGGAGTGCTCTTCTTTCCTACTGAGTGCGTCATCTACCACGTTGGCTTTTCCGGGGTGATATTGAATGTTTAGATCGTAGTCCTTCATGAGTTCCAACCATCGTCGTTGTCTCAGGTTTAGCTCCTTCTGGATGAAGATGTATTTCAAGCTCTTGTGATCAGTGAAGATGTTGCAAGTGATTCCATACAGATAGTGGCGCCATAACTTTAGTGCGAAAATTACCGCTGTAAGCTCTAGATCGTGCATAGGGTAGTTCTTCTCATGTGGCTTCAGTTGTCGTGAGGCATAGGTGATGACTTTTCTTCTTGCATCAAAACGCATCCTAGCCCTTTGTGTGATGTGTTGTTGTAGACTGCAAAACGTTCTTCTCCCTTGGGCAATGCTAGCATGGGTGCTGAAGTAAGTCTTTTCTTCAATTCTTGGAAGCATTCATCACATTCTCGGGTCCAGATGAAGGGTTCTCCTTTCCATGTGAGCTCCGTCATTAGAACAACGATTTTTGAGAAGTCCTTGACAAAGCATCGGTAATATCCTACAAGTCCTAGAAAGCTATGGACTTCTGTTACTGCGGTAGGGGCAGACCAGTTGGCGACGGCTTCTATTTTCTGGGGATCCACCGAAATTCCATCCTTGCTGATGATGTGGCCAAGGAAATGAATGCTCTTGAGCCAAAATTCGCATTTGTTGAACTTCACGTAAAGTCACTTCTCTCATAGGGTTTGAAGTAATGTTGGTAAATGAATTGCGTGCTGCCCTTTGTCTTTTGAATAAATGAGGATGTAGTCGATGAATACTATTACGAAATCGTCGAGGTAGTTGGCGAAGATTTGATTCATGAGGTCCATGAATGTTGCTGGTGCATTGGTTACTCCGAATGGCATAACAAGGAATTTATAGTGGCCATATCTGGTACGAAAAGCAGTCTGGAATCCCATCATAAGTCCATTTCATGTTATCCTATTTCCACTTATCGTTGTGTCATGTAACATGTGATAGGGTAGAATTAGTCTAGTAGGCGGCCAAACCCACTAACCATCATTTCCTTCGTTCCCCAAGTAATCGCTGGGAGGGCCAAGATACCCCCATTGTGCACGATGTCGTGGATGGCGCGACCATCCCGAGAACCCCATCATAAGTCTATTCCCGTTTACCATATAGATCAAATTCCTATCATTATGTCACCTAGCCAACGCTAGTCAATTGTATCATTCGTATAAGTCACCGTGTCAAGTCGTTGAGTCAATCATGTTATCGTACCTAGCCAACACTAGTAAATTCCATACCAACGTCCTTGATTCCAATTCATTCCATGCATGACTCATTGACACAATAATTAGTCCAATATGCAATCTCATGACTTTTCACACATAACCAGTGTGTCCAATACATTAATTCTACATGAATTATGTTCAATTGCATGAAGACACACTCAATTTAACCATGTGTAACACCCGTCCCAGATAAATTATATTTTTAATTATTAAAAATATATCCGAAAAATATTTAAGAGATTCAAAAAAATAAATGGTGGTGTTGATATTTTTTTTGTGATTTTTGGAGTTAAATATGACATTTAATTACAAAAGAATTATACAAAGTCATTTTGAATTGTGGGGTGGCAAGTAAGGGTAAAAAGAGTTATGGGTAAGGGGAAATATGGTAAAACTCCCTAAAAATGTGATTAGGGTTATTTATAAGAAGTTTTTAGCCCATTAGAGTTGATACAACTCCTTTGGGTGCTCTAGAGGGTGTTTAGAGAGAATTAGTGGGAGAGGTTTGAGAAATCCTCCAAAAAAAACTTAGATCAAGGTTTTGGAAGAATAATCCTTCATAGAAGTTGTTCACCACATCATCAAGGTAGATTTTGCTCTTTTAGATTTTTAATTTTGGATTTAATCTGGTCTAGATCTGAGTTTTTACACTAATGATAATTAGTGACTGTTTAAAGTGTTTTTGTTGAAAAGCATGATTTTGATTGAGTTAGAGTGGGTTTTTAATGCTCAAATTTGAATATAATATGAACATAGATGTGTACAACATCTTATGATACTTGTTTGCTCTGATTTATGTGTTAAATATCAATCTAGATGGGATGTAATTAAGAAAAATCGAAGTTGGTTTAAGCAGTTTTTGGATTCTGCCTTCTGGTGTGCGAACTGGTAGACCGGTCGGTATACTGGGCGGTATGCCAGATGCCTACCGGCTGCATACCGGTTGGACTTTTTGCCCCAAAAATCAAGTATTTGCGATATGTCTCTTCATATATCTTATAGATCATAATTTGTAGAGCACTTTTGATGTTATAAGTTTCTGGAAATAATGTCGTTAAGGTATTGAAATCATCGTTGGAAAATAGGATAAAAATCTGTTAAAACTGTGATTTTTCTGAAGAATCGGCATGCCGGCCGGCATGCCGGGCGGTATGCCGCTTGCATACCGGCTTGCTACCGGCCAGTTCATTTTTGGGAGAAAATTATATTTGTTTAGAAAAATGTTTTGGAAGATTATTTTAATCTGAAATTCTGTAAATTTTGAAAAATAGTCAGATTGTTTAATTGTTTAATTTTTATCTTCAGTTATCAGTATTGAGATAATTGTGATGTTGAGAATCTGATTCGTTATCCTTGTTTCAGGAGAGAATTCGAGGTGGTCCAATCCATCCTCGTTAAAGAAACCTGCCTAAAAGTTATCTGTGAGTGTGCTAGTTTATTCTAAGTTCTGTGGATTTTTTCTGTTTCTTATGTGAGACCCCGGTCCTAGAAAATATTAAATGAAAGTATTTATTTAATCAAATATAAAATTTTGGGAATTTTTGTAGAATTTTTTATATTCATTTAAGCCTTGAAATTGGTAAAGAATAGAGAAAGATTTGATCGGGGGTTTAAGTGAAAGAGAATAAGTTTAAGAGCCCAAATTGAAGTTGCCGGACAGTAGAGGGTCGGTCGAGCTATTGCCGAGCAGTAGGTATCCAGCTTAGGAGTCCGGCCAAGTGGAGGTCCAGCCAGCTCGGATGACTACTTGGCAGTCCGGCCAAGACAGCTCGGACGTGGCTGCGCGGCCATGTGGGCAGTCCATCTGGACAGCCATCTGTCAGATGGAGACAAAGGTTGTGAGTGGGCTGACGTCACTTTCCATTCCTGGCGGAAGAAGCCAAATTGAGCGGCTGGTGGGCTGAGGACCTCAGGCTAGAAGCCTAGGCTGGGCGGCCGGTGGGGCCTATTCCTTGTGAGTAGCGCCGTTTGATGGTTTGCCAACAGTCCGGATATTATTATTTCTCAAATCCTATAAATACCAAGCCATTTCATTCGTTTTGGTTACAACTCCAAGCATCCAAACCTTCTCTTTCTCTCTCTAGAAAACTGACCGAAGCATTGTTGTTCGGCAGAGCTCTGGACTTTATTCAAGGAGCTCGGCAGCTCAGACTTTGTACTCAGAGTGTCCGGCAAACCTTCTGCCGTACATCTCCACTTAAAATTGTTGTTTGGCAATTCTTGGTCGTTTAACCAATCACTTCAGAACCATTGTTCAAGCTCCGGTCATACTTGTTTTACCTCGGCAATTCATTCAAACGATCAGTTTTCCTTCGGCGAGGATTGCACCAGTTCGACAAGCCTTTGTTCGTATCAGTACCATCTCGGCAAACATATTTTCAGTTCGGATCATCTTTCCTTCGGCAAGTCACGTTTTGGCCAAAGGTATAATATGTTGTTTTGACTTATTTATGTTCGGCAAAAGCACTAGACAATGTATTATTGCTCGGCAGACTCAAAGTCAAGTCTAGCCTTGGTAAAATTAGTTCGGCAGACTCACTCGGAGTCTTCCCGTACACTATTGTTGTCCCTCACACCCGTAGCTGTTCAGCTCGGCAGAGCAGTGCTCGGCCAAGTCATTAAAACTTTGGTTCTACTCGGCAAAGCTAGCGTTCGGCTAAGCTTATGACCAGGTCATTAATTAGTTCGGCCAAGTCATTTGTTAGTCTAGCCGCACTACTTTTCTCATGTTGACCATCATTCTGACCGAAGCAGTTTGTGCTCGGCAGAACTCAACCATTCTTTGACTAAACCAGCTCGGCAACAACTCTAATTGCTCGGGTAATCTTTCCAAGATCTCTAGAATGTTTATCCGGTCATTTTTGACCAATTACCAGACTGAAATCATAACTTGAAATCTATGTTTTTGACTCTGATCAATTGGTTTCGGACCATAATACGGCAGTTCGGCAAACTAGCCGACTGGTTGTATTTCAGCTCGGCAATGACCCGACCGACCTAGTATTAGAAGGTCAGGTCAACCTAAGCAGGTTGACACTCCTAGAAAAGCTTGCAACTCGTTAGAAGAGTTAACCTTGGTTTTTATTTAATCTGCCTGGACCGTGGGAGCTCGGCAGTGAGCCTTCGGCTAAAATATACCTTAGGCAGTCACACTCTTGAAATGACCAGTAGTGTTCGGTCAGTGAGCCTTCGTCCAAACATAAGTCTTCGGCAAGACTTGAGCCTTCGGCCCAATCAGTTCGGCAGTGTATGTGTGGTAACCAAACCAAATATGGGCCAATGACTCGGATAATCGGAGCTAGCCCGTTGGGGGCATGCCCATTGGGGCTGGAACGGGTTGGTCGAACCAACTGGAGGGCCGTTGGCCAGGCACTATGCCGGAAGGAGTGTCAAGGGTTAGATCGGCTAACTGACCCGCACATCGGGCCTTTTTGGTCAGGACAGGACAGGGTCATCCCGACCCAGCAACTCTGCCGGAGGCAAATATCTATCCGGATCACAGCTAGCAAGAGTATGGCACGGCACGTCCGGGCGATTCATGCCTTACCAGGGTTTACCGGATCAATGCTCTTACCGTACGATCGTTGTTTGGATAACCCAATAAGAAAATCTGGATAAATCCCGGATATTGTGGCGGAATATCCGGGACGGTTACCGCAAATCGCGCCGGACTAAGGGCGATGAGAGCTACTTATAAATATCATGCATTGCAGAACGGGTAAGGGGTTACTCACTTTGATTTCCAACAGCTATTACTTTGCAGAATCGTTTTCTAGAGCACTCATCTGACTTAGGCATCGGAGAGCCTTTCCGGCATCCGGCGCCGGGCAGTACTAACTTATTCTTTGATTGCAGGAGCCATTAAGTAGCCATTCAGATTCGGATCTCGGATAAGCAGCTTGGGTCACGGGTCCAGGAACCCACAGTATGTTTGGGGCAGAATTCCTTGTTTAAATGCTAAGTTATATATTTTATCCAGATTTTGGGATAGCCTTAGAAGAAGAAGAAATAGAAGACCAAGGATCCTATTCAGGTGAATCTCTATATACTGCTCTACTCGTATTTTTTTAGTGCAATTTCCTTTAAAACTATAATTATGGTTATTAAACCCAAAATGATATGTTCCGAAAGAAGATTTCAAAAGAGTGGATCATGCACAAATTCTTTACCATGGATGAACAAATTAGAAAACTGTTTCGTAGAAATCCATACGATAAGGATTTATAATGAATTAAAGAGAAAAAGAAATTGAAATGGAGATGAAATGGGAATAAGGTGAACATACGATGACAGCAGGAATATGAGCCTGTTATTGAAATGCTTATACGACAGAAGCATAAGGCCTATAAAATGCTTATATGACAGAAGCATAAGGCACAATGATTATGAATATGCTTATACGACGGAAGCATAGCTTTGGAAATCTATATGCTTATACGACACAAGCATAATGCTATTATACGCTTATACGATACAAGCGGATGCATGAATGTGAAAAATATGAATGCGCATACGATAGGGGCAATATGATGAAAAGTGAATGGCTGAACTCTGAAATAATACACTATGAAATGCAGGTTGGCATAGAATCAAAGCAAAGAAAAATTGTTATAAAGCATTGTTATTACTATTGAGCCTTTGAACCATATTTTCTTGTGGAACTAATCTTGCAGGGAATATTGTTAATCCATGAAACTTGTACTGCAGTATGTAAAAATTCACTCTAGCTTTTAGCTTATGCGTTTTTCTAAAAACCATTTTCAAGTTAGAATGAGGAATGATGTGGCAGCTTATGTTTAGAGATATTTTTGGGGATCTGATTATTGTACCTTTTTGATGTATTGGCTATCTTTGAAGCCTTATGATGTAATCCTGGGAAATAATGAGATCATCTATATCATTGCTCTGGTTTTTGTTCACATGCTTCTGCATATTTATATTGTTAAGGAATTCTTCAACTCTTTTATCTAGGCCTTTAGCGAGCTTGCTCGTTGGCCGGTCATGGACTCATTCCGAGAGTTTCATGCACAGTTTTATCCAGAGAGTTACCAGCTAGAGAGAGAGGAGGAGTTTGTTACTTTCAAGCAAGGCAGTCAGACAGCGACAGAGTATGAGGTCAGGTTTGCCATTCTGTCTCGTTATGCAACAGATTTAATGAACACAAATGAGAAGAGGTGCATGCGCTTTAAGAATGGATTGATACCGCCCATTGCTACTAGGCCTACTGGGTACAGGGAGACTTCTTATGCAGATCTGGTGGAGACAGCAAGTAAGATGGAAAAAGACATTGAAGATCTGAGGGTATACAAGGGAGGATGTGAAAAGAAGCAGAAATAGTTTTTCGGGAAGAGGAGGAAATAGTGATTCAAGAGGTATTGAGATGAGATCACAAGCTAGAAAACTCCAGGGAGTCATAGGCCGAGTGAGTCGGGTGTTGCTAGCAAACAAAGTGGATTCAGTCAGGGAAGTGTTTGAAGCCCAGCGATTGCAAAGCTTTGTTACAGATGTGGTTCCGCAGATCATTTGGTGAGGGACTGTCAAGTAAAGGAAACAGACCCGAAAGGAGTGCAGTGTTATGGGTGCAAGGAATATGGGCATACCAGACCACAGTGTCCGAAGGGAAATTTGTCAGCGGCTGGAACAACATCAAAAGAGCAAGTTAGAGCACCAGGAAGAGTCTTTGCACTAGTGGAGAATCCGGCTACATTGGAACTGGCGTCAGGTATCTGAAAATTTATTTTGTAATGTTATTTACAATACCGTGTTAGATTGTTAAAAATAACTTGCAAAATATGAATGCGAGGATGTGGGTGCTTATGCATGTGAGTGACTTCGATTTCGGGGACGAAATCTTTTTAAGTAGGGGAGAGTTGTAACACCCGTCCCGGATAAATTATATTTTTAATTATTAAAAATATATTCGAAAAATATTTTAAGAGATTCAAAAAAATAAATGGTGGTGTTGATATTTTTTGTGATTTTTGGAGTTAAATATGACATTTAATTACAAAAACATTATACAAAGTCATTTTGAATTATGGGGTGGCAAGTAAGGGTAAAAAGAGTTATGGGTGCGGGGCAATATGGTAAAACTCCCAAAAAATCTGATTATGGTTATTTATAAGGAGTTTTTAGCCCATTAGGGTTGATACAACTTCTTTGAGTGCTCTAGAGGGTGTTTAGAGAGAATTAGTGAGAGAGGTTTAAGAAATCTTCCAAAATCAAACCTTAGATCAAAGTTTTGGGAGAATAATCCTTCATAGAAGTTGTTCACCACATCATCAAGGTAGATTTTACTCTTTTAGATTTTTAATTTCGGAGATCTGAGTTTTTACACTAATCGTAATTAGTGACTGTTTAAAGTATTTTTGTTGAAAAATCATGATTTTGATTGAGTTAGAGTAGGTTTTTAATGCTCAAATTTGAATATAATATGAACATAGATGTGTACAACATCTTATGATACTTGTTTGCTCTGATTTATGTGTTAAATATCAATCTAGATGGGATGTAATTAAGAAAAATCGAAGTTGGTTTAAGTAGTTTTTGGATTCTGCCTTCTGCTGTGCGAACCGGTAGACCGGTCGGTATACCGGGCGGTATGCCGGGCAGTATGTCGGCTGCCTACCGGCTCCATACCGGTTGGACGTTTTGCCCCAAAAATCAAGTATTTGCGATATGTCTCTTCATATATCTTATAGATCATAATCTGTAGAGCACTTTTGATGTTATAAGTTTCTGGATATAATGTCGTTAAGGTATTGAAATCATCATTGGAAAATAGGATAAAAATCTGTTAAAATTGTGATTTTTCTGAAGAACTGGCATGCCGGGCGGTATGCCGCTTGCATACCGGCTTGCTACCGGTCAGTTCATTTTTGGGAGAAATTTTATATTTGTTTAGAAAAATATTTTGGAAGATTATATTAATCTGAAATTCTGTAAATTCTGAAAAATAGTCAGATTGTTTAAATGTTTAATTTTTATCTTCAGTTATCAGTATTGAGATAATTGTGATGTTGAGAATTTGATTCGTTATCCTTGTTTCAGGAGAGAATTCGAGATGGTCCAATCCATCCTCGTCAAAGAAACCTGCCTAAAAGTTATATGTGAATGTGCTAGTTTATTCTAAGTTCTGTGAATTTTTCCTTTTCTTATCTGTAGAGTTTTCTGTAAATTTTCGAATAGTTTCCGTTATATGAAGTTTATATCTGTTGTGCCTGTTTTCTAGTAGTTCTGATATCTTTTATGTCTGTTCTTCTGTATATGGAACACCTAGAATCTTGCTAGGATTGTACGAGCCACATTCTGTACTTTGAGAAATTCTGATAATCTGGTATTGCTGCTATTCTGTTAAGTCTGAAGGATCTGTTGTTCTGACACCTAAAAAGGTTAAATAGGGGTTCTGGGTTCTGGGCCTCATTGGCCGGTGGACGTTTTGTTCTGGGCATACAAATGTCATTCGCAAGTGGTACCCTTGCAAGGTGATATATCGCGGGGTTGCATTGATACCTTGGATATATTACGGAGTAGTATATCGCGCCATTGCGTTGATATGTCGGGTATACTACGTAGAAAAGTGAAACATAAATTCTGTGATAAATAAAATCTGTAACAAGGTGTGTGTGACGCCTAGGACTCACAAAACGACCCTCTGTACTTAGATTATTTTTCTGTTGTTCTCTGGTATATTCTGTTGATAGATCTGTTGTCGTTATATTCAGCCTGTTTAGTATAAATTGTTCTGTCTTGTTTCAGCTCTTAATATCTGCATCAGTTTCAGTTTATTTTTATTTGACGCAGTACTTCTAGTAAACTAACACATTCCTACACTTTGTATATGTATGGGCATTGGTCGAAGTGCAGATCTTGATTAGCTGAGCAGTCTGGTCCACTACTTTGGAGTTAGCAGGAGGAGTTTTGGTAGCTGCGCAGTCCATTTTCATTGGTTCTGGTTGTTTACTTTCAGTTGTTAGCAGAGTTTGTTTTCTGTTAGTAGCAGAGTCTGTTCTGTACCTAGTTGGTTATTTCTGTTTTGTTGGAGACTAGATCAGTGTATTTGCTGAGTTATATTTTTATTCCTGTACATCAGTACTTGGATATTTCTGCAGCTTTATTTAATTAATCATGTATGTTTCATTTAGATTATCTGTCTCTGGTTATCTTTTTTGTCTCTGTCTCTAGTTATCTGTCTGTTCTATTTTCTGTCTTTTCTATTTTAGTAACGTTGCCGGGTTCGCTGGATCATTAAATTGGTCCTCGCGGGACGGGGCGTTACACCATGTGACAACCAATTGACCAAAAGCCCTAATTTATGAAAGTTAGGGTTTGCCCCAAATTTGAGGTTTTTACACATAATGCTCAATACATGAAATTGAGCCCAAGGAAGTGCAATTACACCCATGAAATACATAAACCCTCAAGGAATTTCATGATCCAAACCCAAACCCTAGACCAATTTTTCCAATTACAAATCTAGGCATGAAATTGATGAAATTTAATACTTTCACAAGGGGAGAGGGAGAGAGCACAATCAACAACATGTTAAGAAATAGACATATCCTACCTCAATGAGCTTTCCAAAAATCCTAGAAACTCAGACCTTGATGGATGGACGAACTATGGAGCTCATCGGATAGCCCTCGACGCAAGGAACGACGTTTCTTCTTGGGGTTGCTTCACCAGAGCCTTGGATGGTCTTGGAAATTTAGAGAGAAGTGGGAGAGAAATAGAATGGAGGTAGAGAGAGTGAGATGGTGGCTAGGGTCCTTAAAAATGAAGAGGAGACCTAATATCGTGTATAGGGTTGTATATATACAACCCCCATGCAAAACACCAAAAATACCCTTCATTTAAAACATTAAGCAGGAAATTTGGCCTTCGCGACCGGTCGACAGAAACGTACACGAATTTCTCGACCAGTCGAGCCCATATAAAATTTCCTACGGGAAATGCGCGACCGGTCGGCGACGGTATCGTGTACCGGTCGCGAGCTTATACAATGTCCCTCTGACTCCTCTCGACCGGTCGACCGCGGTATCGTGTATCGGTCGACACCTTCAGATTTTCCAAGAACTTTGAAAATTGCCAAGTTTTTCTCCCGGTCTCCGATTGAGGTGATTCAAGTCTCTTTGGATTCGTAATCGAATTCTCTATTATTTTATAGGGTCAACCACCTCAAAATCGCGATAAGATTTTAAGATAAAATAAATTAAGATTCCTAATTAAATTTAAAATAGAGAATTAAATTTTAAAAGTACTTTATAAAATACGGGTCGTTACACTGTGAGATACTCATCGCAAATTTGTAGTGCACGGGTTGGCTACCGGGTTTGTTTTGATTTGGGATTTGGGATTTGGGATTTTCAGGGGTTATTTCTGGGATTTGGGATTGTTTCCAGGATTATTTTGATTTGGGATTTGAGTGGTGATACAGCATCACTTTTTAATTTGTTTTGATTTGGGATTTTCAAGGGTTCAATTTCTAATCAAACCTCATTGGCGAGCTCTCTCTCACACTATATATGATGGCGAGCACCGATCCAGAGCACAGAGATTCTGAAAAAAAGCTCAAGTGGTGGTATCTGAAGAAACCTCTGGATTGCACGAGGGAGCCATAACAGGGGTAAATTCCAAACTATCCTCCATTCATGAACCTACTGTATTATTACTACTCTGCAATTTTATTTTGATTTTACTGTTCATATTATTTTTTTAGTGAAACAGACTAGGGAACTGTCCCTTGCCTTCAAACACTGCCTATAATTCTCATGTGTGTCACTTCCAGGAGGAGCAGTGACTAATAACAAGCGTGGCAGCGCTGCTTGGACTGTTGTAGGATATATACTACCAACGCCACCTGGAAATTCACATTAATCATCAGTATCATCAATCCAAAATATACAACGGATAATCCGTCAATCACCAAAATAATAAGTCAAAAATCGAAATCCGTCAATCACCCAAACCCCTGAAAGGGACTTGCTAATATTGTATCTTTTATCTCACTAATATTGACAAAAAACAGGAATGGATGGATGGAAACATTATGAGTCAAGATGGGTGAAACGGTTGGGTTAGGATGGGACGGGGTATGTTTCTTATTTTGATTTCACTAATTTTTTTGATTTTGTGTTTTAATTTTTTGTGTTTCAAATGCATCTCCTAGGCCAATTTTTTGTCTCAGGCTTTAACATGTCTCAATTTTTTGGTCACATAGGACACCCTTCTACCTGTTGGTTTTTCTATTGACGTTGCCATTTTGTTCCTGGCCAGTATGTTGATGTCACTAGAATTACAAGAGGGAGAGGTTTTTAGGTCAAGTAGTTTTTGTTCGCTAGAATTGGAGTTGCTTTTATTTTTCTGTATTCTTTTTGTTTGATCGAATTGTGTCTATGAATACTTGATTTGCATGTCTCGCTTGATCACTGTAATGTACAATTGGGTTTACTAGATGTCCTATTTGAAATCATCTACGGCCAGAAAAAGATTTACAATTGTATTGCAATATGACTTGCTTATCTATTCCTTCTAGGGTGATATGAAAAGTTATGGAATGAAGGGGTATTCTGCATCTCAAGTGGTTTGTGATTCAGGCATGTGACTTGCTTATTTATTCACATTTGCGTTGCAATATGATTTACATTTACATTTGCTTTTTGATTCAGACATGTGACTTAATTTCAAAAGTGTTTTGTATTGTTATTTGAATATAGGTATAATAAGGATTTTATGCTATGTGTTGCACAATGGGTGTTACAGTGATCTTAAAAACACATTGATTCACCTTTTGTCTACTTAGATATCTTTAGCTTGAACTCATATTAGTACTGTACTTTATGAGGTTGTTTAATGTGCTATTGTTCATGTTGGAATTCAATGGCGAGAGATACGACGACATACCCAGTGAAAGCGGCATTGATGGCGGAGAGGTAAGGCGACGACGACGGAGAGGTAAATGGACAACAATGGAGAGGAGTTTGATTCTATTTTAATGGGCAGCGACCACAGCGTTCATTCACATTCGATGTTGTGATTGGGCCACACAATTCATTTATCGTCATCAGTGGTAGCATAGTTGTCTTCTGTGAAGAATTCGAAGCTGTTGGTCTGAAACGCAACTACAAATTTCTGGAACATTTCGGATATCTTGGGTTTGAATTTTTGCATTGTTTTGTTGATTGAATTCTTGGAACAGGTGATTCATGCAATGTCAAGGTGCAACAGAGAGGCAGTGGGAATGGAGGAAGAGAGGCAATAGGTAGAGATTGTGGTTCAACGGTTTTCCGATTTTGTTTCAATTTAGTTTCTAATTTTGATTTTTTACACAGATTGCATTGGGTCTCTCCTCTCTTCTCGCGACATCTTAGGTACAATTTTGTGGTTGGCTGCGTATAGATATTTAAACACGATGATGAATGTTCTAAAAATGGTTCTGCACTAATGTTTTGAGTTGGTTTCTCTAATTATTTTGCTTTGTGTTTGCGGGTACTATGATTTCGTTGTCCATAATTGGAAATATACAGTGACGTGGGATTCGAGTGGTGTATGATTTGTCGGGTTTGCGCATCGGGTTTCCTCCACATGCATGTACGTGAATGATTTGGATAATGTCCTACATGATTTTTTCTTGCATTTCTATTTTTTCAAAGTGGGAAAAATGTTAGTTAAGGAACATCATCATGTGGTGTTTGTTGTGTATATGACCCACTAAATTATTATAACTCTAATGAAGGATTAGAAAGAGACAAAATTGAATGCTTAGCTTTCTTATCAAAAACTCACTTTTTAA
>NMUG010000098.1:0-28287 GCA_002855965.1 Monotropa hypopitys
AGTATCGTATCCGTCATTCCCAAGAACATTGGGAGGGTTAACGTCACCCACATTGTGCACAATATCGTGGAGGGAGCGACCCTTCCGAGAACCCCATCATAAGTCCGTTCTCGTATAATTCCTAGCCGTAGGCTAGTATGCCAAGGGAGTACCAAGGCCTTTCTTGCATAACAAATCCGGCGCTTCCCAAATCGTTGGGAGGGTTACCGTCTCCCTATGATTCCACCTTGTTAAATGATTTCTTTTCGCTTTCTCTCATTATTATTACAATGCCTAACCAAGGCTTGTAGACCATTTTCTTCCAATATTCCTTCATTGCATAAGTTCATTTATTCATGTAGTATCTCCTAGCAATCGCTAGTAATCCAACAAGTGTGTCGTCATTCCCGTTTTCATTTCATAATTTACATGTGATGGATTCAAGGTTGAATACGAGTAGCCCTCGTGGGGCACATTCTCAATATTGGAAGTTCATTTAATACCTTAAACATGTTAAGTTTCACCCAATCCGAACTCACCCTTGAATAAGACAAGGATGGACAATCCACCTTTTTCATGTGTCTCCAACGATCGTACAAGTCCTCAAAACATTCAACCGTCAAGTCACTACGGTATCTAAAGGACACAAGCACAACCCAAGTCGCTCACAACATCGTCGGTGTCGCACCTAGACTATCCTAGGTCGCGAGTGTAAAATATATAGCAAACGACGATATAACAAAAATCCTATGTACACACACACGCACACACTCAATAGGAGTTAGGAAGTTTACCCACCGGAGTCACCGAAGCACTAAGTCCGCCGCGGGATGCCAAAACAGTCGCGAGCCACATCACCAACCGGACGAACGTCACCATAAGTCCGCAAGCCAATCAAAACAATACAGTCAAACGTTTGCCGTCACAATCGACCCTGCACGTACAGCCAGGTACAACTAATTACACGCTCGTAGATACAGAAACTCGCACACACAACTGTCCCACAATCGAAAATTGTATACATCTGTACGAATATGGAGAAGAGTAAATCGCGTATACCTAATGGAATTAATTTAACATTGATTGGCACAGACCGTCAATGGTCACCTGAACCTGTCGTTGTACATCCACTGTCGTCGAACCTGTACGGCGCGGCCACGCGAACCGCCGTCTGTCATACCACTGCTGTGCCACCACAAACACAATCAGAAACCCACAACCATCACTAGTCGCCAACACAATGATACATATATACGCACGGGTATTCGAACACACAAACAGATATGTACCGCGTACAGTCACTGCACGAACCAAGTTGTTGAAGCTCCGCCAGCCACCGCGCCAACCACCGGATGCGCGCCACCACTACGCAAACCGTCGCCGCTGCTGCACCTCACGAACCACCGCGTCACCTGCGCCGCAGCTCGCCGCTGCTCGGCGCCACCACTTGCTGCGCTGACCCACCTGCTCGCCGCCATCCCTACGCCAACATCCACCACCAGCCGACCATCCTCCTCGCCTGGACCACCAACACCAGCCGCCACCGCACTCCAGCTGCCGAACGTCGGTCGCCACAGCCTCCAGCCATGCCAACCACCACTAAAGCTGCCGCCCTTCCTGCTGCCGACCACCTTCGTGTCGCCACCCCTTCCTCTCAACCAGAACTGCCGCACGCCGCCCATCTCATGCCACCGCCCTCTTCTCCATGCCCGGACCGCCAGCAACCTCTTCCCTTGCTGCCACCAGCCGCGCTAGTCTCCTCCATCTCCTCACTCTGCGCGAGTTACTGCCATGGATGGGAGAAAGAAATGGGGAAGGGTTTCGGGTGTACGGAAAATAGGGGGAAGTGGGGATGGGTTTAAGTTTTTTTTTGGGGGGGGGGGGAAGGGAATGTTACGGGATGGGGACTGAAGGGTAGGGTTTAGGAATTCTATTTTTTTTCTTTGGGGTTACGGGTTGGGGGTAGGGCTGATGGGTTAGGGATTTGTTTTTGTTCTCGTTTTTTTGCTTTGCTTTATATTTTTGTTTTCTTTTATTTTATTTTATAATTATTAACTATAAATAATAAAATCTTTTATTATACAAAAGATTTATTAAAAGCCCTCTTTAAAAAATCAACAAATTTAAATTAATGGGACACTGAAAATCAGATCGTTACAATAATGGCATGAGAAGTTTGATAATGTTATGTTGTCAAGTGACTTTAAAATCAAAGAATATGACAAGTGTGTTTACGTGAAAGACACAGCTGAAGGCCACGTGATATTGTATATTTACGTTGATGATATGCTTATAGTCAGTAGTAATGATAAGATTATCAATCTACAAAGAACATGCTCAACTCAAAGTTTGACATGAAGGATATGGGCCTTGTAGATGTGATTCTAGGTATGAAAATTACTAGAATATCTACTGGACTTGTATTGTCTCATACTCATTACGTTGAGAAGATTCTGGAAAAATACAATAAGTCAGATACAAATGTCGCCAGGACTCCTGTGTACATAAATCTTTATTTATCTAAGAATTCTCGTGAGGGTGTGTCCCAAATAGAGTATTCATATATAATTGAAAGTTTGATGTACTTGATGAGCTATACAAGGCCTGACATAGCCTACTCTATTAGCAGACTGAGTAGATATACTAGTAATCCAGGGGAGAATCACTTGAAAGCTATAGTTAGAGTGTTACGATACTTGAAGTACACTCGTGATTATGGACTACACTATACCAGATATCCATCAGTACTAGAAGGGTACACAAATGCAAATTGGATTTCTGATATAAAAGATTCAAAATCCACGAGTGGATATGTCTTTACTTTGGGTGGTGCGGCAGTGTCTTGAAAATCTTTTAAACAGGCGTGTATAACACGCTCTACAATGGAATCGGAATTCATCGCTTTAGATAAGGCAACTGAAGAACCAAAATGGATACGCCATTTTCTCGAAGATATTCCAAGATGGTCGAGACATGTGCCAGCAATATGCATCCATTGCGATAGTCAATCGACAATCGGACGAGCACAGAGTAATATGTATAATGGTAATTCGAGACATATACGTCGAAGACATAATACCATTAGACAACTGCTCTCAAGTGGGATTGTCACGATTGTTTATGTGAAGTAAAAAGACAATATTGCGGATCCGTTAACCAAAGGATTAAATAAAGAGCTAGTTGACAAAGCATCGATGGAAATGGGGCTAAAGTCTATGACGTTAAAAGCTACCATGATGGAAATCTAACCTAGTTGAATGAAGATCCCAAGATCTGGGTTCAATGGGACAACCTAATTGCGTGTAGATAGAGATTGATCACCGAGGAAAATAACTCTCTTGTCCATTCCTGTGGTGTGACAGTGATATGTGTGAGGATAAGGTTATGCTTTTAACGACTCTTATGCATTGGTGAGCCAAGCAGAGTATTTGAAATACTCATTAATAAGGGGTCACCTATGTGAATATGAAGTGGGGCCGTTTCTATGAGAATTATAAAAGGCGAAATTCTCAAGAAAATACTTGCAGAACTAGGGAGGGTTTCATGGTCAAAATGAACCCAACAGTGAGAACTGAACTGTGCTAGAAGAAGTTATTGTGTGAAGTTTATTGACTCGGTTTACACAAATGACAGAACAGTTCAAGACATCATGTTCATTGGTCAGCTACTTATCCTATGCAGGAATTATCCATGGTGTTCTCTCTCAGAGTTTGCTTTGTACTCGACATCAAGTTGTCTGCCAAATCCATTCACGTGGGGGGTTGTTGGAAATAGTAGTGTATGAATTGGCTTTTGGAAGGTTCCAAGGGACAACCATATCAGTTGGAAGGTTCCAAGGGAAACCAACTCATGTGCTACTTTATCTTTTTCCCTTTCCAATAGAATCTGCTTTTTTCCCCTAAACATGACCTTTGGAATATTCATGATTTGCTTCTCAATCCCAGTATGTCACTCCTGTACATATATGGCTGCAGTTGAGAGGTTATAAAGAACACAGAAAACACATCCGAGCTATCACCTCATTCTGTATTTTCGTTCTTGAGAGAGATAGCCGAGTACTTTGATCAGTTCATCAAGGCTATATTTGTGGTGTTCCAAAGGCAGTGATCCGAGAACCGTTTTATCTTGGGAGACAGACACCGACGAACCTCAACACCTATCGGAGGAGGCGAATCTATTTTAAGAACAGAGCCAAGCTCGATTCAGTTTGCATTTTGTATTTCATTCTTTTTCTTGTAATTCATTTGTGTTATTGTATCTCTTATCAATGAATAAAATTGTTTCTGGGAAGATCGGTCGCCTCATATATATACTAGTGGTGGCCCGTGCCGTTGGCACTTTTTTTGTGGCCCGCATGGTCCCCACACGTGGGGCCGCACTCAGGCCCGTGTCGTATTCGTGATGTGTCAAATGAGTGTGAGGTGTCGGATGACTGAGACAAAGGAGTGTGAGGTGGCAGTTGACTGAGACATTTTTATATGACTGGGACAAAGGAGGGGTGGTGACGTGAACTATATATATATATTCTATACAGGAAGAAGCATATGCTAACATAGTCTGTATTATGACAGACATTACTGGATAGTGGGGCAAAGTACATTGTGGTTCAAGGGTTCCCACCATTTGGGTGCATGCCTTTAGCATTTCTTCATGCCCATTGCACTTGATAAAATATGCAAGAGAGAGATAAAGAAGAAGACGGCTAGGATTTTCTTATTGAATTGAATACTAAATATTACAATAACAAGCCTTTATATAGGCAAAGAAATACAATGAATAGGAAACAATCCTATTAAGAAAAGAAAGGAATATGAAATAATCCTATTAGGTAATGAAATAATAAAGTAGCCTAATAATATGCAAAACTACCTAAAAAGATATAAGGCTAATAAAGGTAGGATAATCAAAGACAAATCAAAGGAAATATCCATATTTCCTAACAGCACTATCGCAACAAAGCAGGGTGTGCTGCAACTGCAAATTCAGCTATACAGATCCACAACAAAATTCTGCAGAGGGAACTGGAAAATCTTTGCTCAAAGTATCCGACTCGCACAATCATGTATGCTGATTACTGGAATGCATACATGGAGATACTGATGTATCCGACAAAGTACGATTTCCAAGAGCCTATCAAGTCACGTTGTGGAGCTGGGGGTGGAGAGCTCAAGTTTAACACAAGTTCGTTATGTGGCTTAAAAGGAACGTCAACTTGTGTTGACCCTGGAAAATACATCAACTGGGATGGGATCCGCCTCACAGAAGCCATGCACCGCCAGATCGCTGATCTCTTTCTCAACCAAGGCTTCTGTCAGCCGGCATTTGATGAACTGGTCAAGAATAAGAGTGGTATGTAGATTCCCCATGTTCATAGTTAGTATCTAACTGATTTTATTGCTTCATTCAGAGATCGAGATAATACAAATTTGTTCCAAGACAACTACCATGTCGGGGCTTGGGAGCTAAATCTTCTCTTCCCTGAACATCTCTTACTGATGTTACGATGCAGTGGACAAGAAATGGATTTTGTACTGGAGAACCCTTCCTTTATAGGAAACCAAGATCTAGCTGGGAAGCTTAAGCAATAAATAATAAACTGTGTGACAGCAGCTATGGACTCACCTTCACAAGGTAACACAAAGTTAGCTTAGAACACATCCACATTCACACAAGTATGCTGAGAACACATTCCACATTGGAAACATCCAAAAGGGTGTATGAACTGCAAATAGAAAAACAAGGCATTCCTCATTGAAACAAATTGAGAGACAAAAATCCTTATGTTGATGGATAAGATCGAAATTTCATGATGAATTTTGGAGTGAAACATCAAAGAAAGCCAAGCAAGAACAAATAGTCAGGATAAAAGGGAAACAAAACAAAAGAACATGCATATGTATTTTCACTATGCAATGAATGGAAATAAAATCTCTGTCTCAGAAATGAGAACTTGGACATTGATGCAAAGGTGCCATTACATTAATGAATGTCTTACAGGTACCTTAGAGAAAAGAACATCTCTGTGTAACAGACATAAAAATTTCCTTACTGGACTATATTTACATTAGAAGGGGTTTGGCTTTTCTATCCGTACACCAATCTTCCCTTTTGCTACAAATCATAGTAGGTATTCATATTGCATTAAGAAGAGGGCTTCCGAGGAATCTTTTGGCAGACTGTTGATATAGAGGTAGAAATGCAACAAGTCTTCTCTGGAAACTGTTTCAGGGTCAACCACATCATCGCCACAAGTAAGAACCCATAAGTCTCTTGACTTGACTCTCTTTATGCTACCACGACAAAAGGGGCAGGACTGAGATCTTGTGTTCCTGCAAGTCAGAAAGGGTTTAGGGATAAAATATAATGAATATACCACAGTATTAATGGTAAGGTAAGCATAAACTACGAAACACAATGCCACAACATCTTCTATGGAGGAGCCGTGTTGTGTCAGCGACTGACAATCAGAAAGAAAATATGGCATTTCTCCAATGCATAACGCCCAGTTAGTACCCATATATGAGTGTATGGGATGAGATGAATTAAGTACAAACCTAACCTTTGACTGCAATGCATGAAGTGGTTGCCCCAGGACTTGAACATGCAACCTAATGTTTGGAGGGACAAGTTTTTACCACTTTCACAAGTGATTCCCATACATTTCTTGGTAAAAAATCAGACTCATTATATTGGGTGCTTTAGCGATGCACGACATCTCATAGACACTTCAACAACACTTCTGGAACACTTGAAGCAAGCCCTATCTGATGAATCTGTTTGTACCATAATTTTTAAAACTAATTTCACGTGGAAAATAATGGATTGAGATTTATGTTTAATTCGGATTTAACAAATATAAGCCGAATTTACTCAGAGGATAAATGATCACCTAAATTGTAGGAAGGTGATTGGCAATTCAAACTCCAAGTGTAGCCGAAATAATTGAGTAAAGAACATGGGTGGTTATATTTCGGCTAAACAGGGCCACTACTCAGACATTATCATATAAACCGCAAATTGTGAAACATGGGTACACTATGGATGGGCGGTTACGTTTGGGAAGTTACAAAGCTTCAAAAAGGACTATAAAAGAAGACCCTGGGACAACTTCAAGAGGGTTCACGCACCAGCAATGCTCCCTGCAGCAATATTAATTTAGTATTTTTCCTAACTCTTAGCAGTTAGTCAATTTCTCTCATTCTTCTCAATCTTCTCCCTCTGTCTCAATGTCAATCTTCTGTTTCTTCCCCGTTCTATCCCCTCTTCCTTCTGTTTCTATTTCTATGTATATTTCTTTAACTGTGGAAGTCCTTGTTCAAGGCCCCACGAACCTTTGTAACTTTAGTTCGAATTTCTCAATTGCTTGAAAGGAGTTAGTCAGTATTTTCAGGCGCTTTTTCCCTATTCTCTCTTGGAGATTCATTGTCTCCTGGCACGCCCTTGCATCTTCTCGTACACCACCAGGTGTTGGCCATCATTGAAACCTCCCGTGCCCTGTGGAGGAAAATAGTTGGGAAACATTTTTTGGCACGCCCGGTGAGACTCATAAAGCAGTTGAAGATCACTTCATATGGCAGGAAAAGACAAGAAAGGAGAAACTAAAGGCACGGGAATCAGTGAAGACTCGGTTGAAGCACCAGAAGTCCAATCTGTTGCAGCATCACAAGAGGATTTACAAGAAGTAGCAGTTGGCCTGAGAGATATGATTCTGGAAACAAATGTTGAGTTATCTCAAGGACTCACAGATTCTATTGTTGGTCCTTTGAAAGAAATCAAGGAGTCACAGATAGATCTCACCAAATCAATCAAAGACATGATAGTTCTTCTAAACGAAAAACTAACTCCAGTCGCTTTTGTGGCTATTGGGAGTGGCGCCAATAATGATCAACTCAAGATGCCTGGTCGTCAAGGTTTCGTCTTACCTTACCAGGCATCTTCTTCTTCTCCTTCCCAGTTCAACCACGCAGCGGAGCAGAAGGATATTCAAGTTGGTGGCAAGTTGAAAATGGGTGCAGCTTCTCACCCAGGAGCAATCCCAGGAAGATGGAAAGAGCACAATCCTCTCTTTGCTTCTACTTTCAATGTTATATCTCCTGAGGGGATACTTCCATCTCCTAATCCTCACAATCCTACCCTTCTTAGCAAAGAACAGGTCATTGAATACGTTCAAGACCAATTTGGACCGGCTTTGCAGAAATTTGGGAGGCCTATCTACATAAAGCCTTATAATAAAGCTATTGACCGAGTAGAATTCCCTAAGGATACAAGGTCCCAGACTTTTCTCAATTTTCAGGGGAAGATACTAAGTCAACAGTGGAACATGTAGCACGCTTCTCTGTTCAGTGTGGAGAAGCAGCAAGTAATGAGTTTCTTAAAATGAGGTTATTTCTCAGTTCTCTCACTGCAACTGCTTTCACTATATAAATCTCCCCGCTAATTCGGTCCAATCATGTACCCAATTAGAATAATTGTTTCATAAAGAATTCTATAGAACCGAACAGGAAGTTACTTTGGCAGACCTATCCAGGCTTTATCAACTGCCTGGAGAACCTGCTGAGACGTATATCACTCGGTTCAAAACTGCTCGCTTTAAGTGTAAAGTGGTTTTACCTGAGACCGAATATATGCGTCTAGCCCAGAATGGCCTTTGTCTGGAGTTACAGAAGAAATTTGTAGATGTGGCCTTTAGGGACTTATTTGAGTTAGCTGCAAGGGCCACTCGTTATGAACAATTACTAATAGAAGATCAGGATCGCCGCAATGCATCTAAAGGAACCTACTATAGGGATCCTAACTACCAAGTTGCTATTGCAGAGACAGACGATAATCCAGAAGTTGCGGTTGCAGAGATTGTCAACCGAAAACCTTACGCCTGTAAAGCCTTTGTCAAAGTGGAGCCCACTAAGGCCCAAGGATTCATGGCCTCACCTAAAACAACCAGGGCATATACTTTTGACATTACAAAAGCAAAAGAAATCTTTGACCATCTCATGACAGATAAGCTCCTATGCTTTTCTGTTGGTCATAAGATTCCATCACCTCTCGAAATCAAAGGCAAGGAGTATTGTAAATATCACAATTCCTGGAACCATACTACTGTCAATTGTATCATCTTCAGGAATGCAATTCAGGACAGAATTGACAAAGGGGACTTCAAATTCCCTGAATGTGCAAAAAAGGAAATGGCAGTAGATAAGGATCCATTCCCTGCTGACTTTGGCACCAATATGGTTCAGGTAGACATGAGAGGTGCGCCTAGGACTGTTCCAAGGCAGAAGAATTCTCTAGGAGCTTCCTCAAGAGCTGTCAGAGGAAAGCAGATTGTTCACAATTATGATGATTCCTCTGATAATCACAATTCTCCTATTTGGTGGGATCAAGAAGTTATTAGAAGTCGGAGTGGATCTTCTTCTAGGCTAAACAAGTCATCTGTCCATCATTGTTGTGAATGTGGAAGATCTGAGAAGCCAAGGCACATACAAAGCATGATGGTCAAACGTCCAAGGGAAAAAACTCCATCACCTTCTCCCCGACATCTTCAGCAGAAGCGTGCCTCTGTGTTTAGTCGCTTACAGCCTGCCACTTGTGAAGTACAAAGACAGATGTCATCTTTGGTCATCACAGCACCACAAGAGAACAGGCCTAGGATGGTTAAGCCACTTAAATCTGTTTCTTCTAATCATTGGTTCAAGGTTAGACATCCCAAGTTCCCACAGCCTGAGAATCCTTTAACAAAATCTCATAAAAGACGACAAAGGATTCGTCAGGCTGAGAGATTGGCACAAAGGATTCCTGCTCCTCCACCTATTCCCCCAAGGCATTACTCTACACCTCATAATAAACAGAAGAAATCTCGCATAAAATATCGTCCAGTGCAGAAACCTACTTTTAGGAAGGGAGAATCCTCTTCTACTGAGATTTCCAGAGCACGGAAGCCTGCATGGAAGGATATCTTGACAAAACCCCGTCCTGTCAACATTAGTTCTTCAGAAACTATGTTGGTAGTATAGGAGGAGACCCCTATCACAAAAATCACATCGTCTTTGGCCAAACTTCCATGTAACATGGTATTCGTTCTTCCAACTTCTTTCAGGGCCAAAGAAGGGCAGTCATCTTCTATGATTGGCGATGTGGAAGCTGCAGGTGATATGCCAGAGATCAGTTCTATCAATCATTGTTATCGGTTTTCCGTATTGGCTATTTTCTAGATAGTTGTTGTATCTTTTATCTTTTATTTTGGTTTGGGGTAGCATAGGTGGATGCTCCACTTCCCCAGCCATGAAGATCTTGGTGCAGCACTTCGCCAACAAGTTGAAGGCTTTTCGGCATTTCAAGTATCGTTCCAAATCGGTATTCATCATTTTTCTTATCCTTTGATATGTCGTAGGGTCATATCTAGCCTTAGAAATTCTTCCTTAGAGTGTCTATTTTTTATCCATTGTTGAGTCGTTGCTTGCTGCGTTTCTGGTTTTTTCATTCCTGTTAGGTGCGCAACCGGTAGCGCCTTATTTGAGCGCAACTAGTAGCGCTTGTCTCTATTATGCTGCAGAGTTGCAGTTTTCGCAGGTTTTACTGAACCTTGCGGAACCGGTTACGCCCCAGTGCGCAACCGGTAACGCTCTGTCGGCTGCGTTCTTCATTTTCCTATCTGCCACCGGATACGCCAAAATGATGCGCAACCGGTTACAGTCTGCCTTGTCTGTCTGCAGGTTCTTTTTACTGAACCTTGCGCAACCGGTTATGCTTATGAGTACTACCGGTTACGCTTCATCGCACAACAAAAAATTAAAATCGTGTTTTATTAAATGTTTTGTTTGGAGGAGCGTGTAGGGGTATATTGGTCCTCGGTTTTTGTTCCTAATTCACCATAATCACTCATATATGCCTCCTAAGTATATATAGGGTGCTTATATTATGTTTTAACCCTAATCACATTCAATCAAGAACACATTTGAAGGCTCTCTCTGTTTTTCTCTCTCAAGTGGCTGCTGTAGCAAGTTTTGAAATTCTTCAAGGTGACTTCTAGGGTTTTGTTCTCTTGATTCTACTTGCTCTATCTTTCAAACCTTGTTCTACTACAATAGGTCATCTCTATTCCCTATTGTAGTGTGATTATATTGCAAGGTTAGATTGATTTAAAGTGTGCCTAGTTTTCTAGATCCTTGATCTTGATCTCTAGCTTTTGACTTCTTTGTAGCTTGAGTATCTAGGACTATTTCCTTGATTGTTAGAGAGTTGTGTGAATCATATATCTTTGATTCTTTGGTTCTTGTGTCTCCTAGAATATCTAGGGTTTTTGGGTTATTGTTCTTCATTGGGTTTCCAATCAAACCTTGAGTTTTACTTAGTGATCTAATAGGTTTTAGAAGAACAAATTCTCCTTGTGAAATCTATCTAGGGTTTTTCATAGCAAAATTGCTTACCCTAGTTTCTCATCTATTGAGATTGTATTTGTGTTGGAAGCATTGGAGAACACTCTCTCCTTTGGTACACTTACCTTAATTTCCCCAAGGATGGTATAGGAGAACTATTACCGTTCAAAGAATGAGCTTACCTTCTGTGAAAAGAAGAAGTGCCTCTTTGGAAGTTTTCATTTCTGACACTGGGGGAGAAGAAAACGACTGGAGAAGCGAGATTATTACTTTCCTCAAGTATCCAAACTTCCCTTCAACTAAAAAGATTCGAGAAAGGGTTGTCCAATATGTGTTGATAGAAGATGAACTATACAAGAAAAGTTTGGAAGATGATCTTCTGCTCAAATGTGTGGGACCTAGAGATGCTCTAAAAGTAATGGGAGAAGTTCATGAAGGCATCTGTGGAGCCCATCAAGCTGGAAGAAAAATGAGATGGTTGTTGAGAAGATATGGTTATTACTGGCCATCCATCCTTAGGAATTGTATCCAGTTTGACAAGGGATGTCAGTCCTGTCAAGCCCATGGACTAATTCAAAGGAGTCCAGCATCCCTAATGAAGTCAGTCATAAAGCCTTGGCCATTCAGAGGATGGGCCATGGATTTGATTGGTAAAATCTTTCCTCCTTCTTCTAAAGGACATACTTATATAATTGTGGCCACTGATTTCTTTACCAAATGGGCTGAGGCTATACCCATGACTGTTGTTTCTCAAGAGGAAATCATTACTATGCTTAAAGAAAAGATTATCCATCGTTTCGGTATCCCTCAACATATAGTTGCCGATAGGGGATCTGTTTTCTTTGGAGATAAAGTTAAGGCAGTCATGCAACAGTTTGGGATAGAAATGACACACTCAACACCCTATTATGCCCAAAGAAATGGGCAAGCTGAATCTACCAACAAAACTTTGAAGGGGATTATCAGCAGGATAGTGGAGGATCAGCCAAGGATGTGGCATGAAGCGTTGTCAGACGCATTATGGGCATACAGAACTTCAAAAAAGACTGCCACTGGCATTACACCTTATGCTCTTACCTATGGTCATGATGCTGTTTTACCAATGGAGGTAAACATCAGGTCAACCAAGGTTGCTTTTCAGAATGGCCTGGAGTATGAGGAATATAATCAGGCAATGTTCATAGAATTAGAAGACCTGGATGAGATAAGGCTATCTGCCTTAGACCATTTAGTGGTTCAGAAGCAAAAAGTCGCTCGTGCATATGATAAAAGAGTTAAGGAAAAATTCTTTGCTGAAGGAGATTTGGTTTGGCAAGCAGTCTTACCATTCAAGAAAAAGGATCCTAAATTTGGCAAATGGTCCCCTATATGGGAAGGTCCTTTTCAGATTTCTCAGATCCTAAGAGGAGGTACGTGTGTGTTACATGATTTAGATGGTGAAGTGCATAAACATCCAATCAATGGCAAATTTTTGAAGTTATAGTATCCTACTATGTGGGAAATGATGGATACGGGGAACCATATTATTAAACCATAAAACTTCATACTGTCCAGGAAAAAAGGACACCGATACCTTTTCACAAATATAGAAGTCTCAAAAGGCTTTCAGAAGTTAGACACCAACAAACATCACAAGTCAAATAACAAAAGAAGTTCACAACTTCTCCAAAACGTCAACCTTGAATTGATTCCAATGGGCCATACAAGCAGACAAGTTGGTCACTGAAGCTTCAATATGTGCCTCCACATGAGGCATCTCAGCACTAAGGATGTCATGCTCTTCCACCAAAGGCTGAGTGGCAGCAACAACTTCTTCTTCTTCATGGATAATTCCCTGCAATTTCACATCATGACCAGCATCATCTGTATGCAGCTGGGCTATTTGTTATTGCAACAAGGCTATGTTGGCCTGAATCTCCTTGATCTTGTCAAGGCATTGATTCTTTAGAACTGATTCATGTTCTTTTTTATTCTGTAAGACCTCCATCTTGTCCATAGCCAACGTCAACGCATTCCCCAGACCTGCAAAGTGAGATTGTTTATCTTTCATCTCCTGGATCTCTGTGGTGTTCTTGTGATAATCCTGGATAAGGGAGGGCAGTGCCAGCTTGAAGGGCCTCAATTGATCTTGAGGAACATCTGGGATATTTTCTGTAGAAGAAAGAACTTCCAAGGCAGCTTTCAGAGTGACCAGAGCCTCAGACTGGATCATTGCTTCAAAATCAAGATTCTAAAATCCTTTTAAAACATCTTTAGCCTTGGAAATTTCTTCAGTTGAGGGCACCTTCTGAATACTCCCCGAAGATGTGGTGGAGGTGGATATTTGACTGCTGCTGTTTCCTTTCTTCAATTTTTCCTTCAAACGATTAAGAAACTCTTTCGGCTCCAACTTGACTTTACTAGAGACAGCCGTAGAGTGAACTGGGGAGGCCATGCAAGAACCTTTGGAGATAGTCTAGAATAAAGTTGTTCGGTCAAAAATAATTCACATGTCTTAATACTTTCAATGACATGATTACTTACTGGGACGACAGAACTCTGGGATAAGATGCCAGGTAGATCTCCAACAGTCAGATCTCCAGCCACCAAAGGGGTACTTTCCTTCACCTTAGCTCCAATTTCAGAAGTGATTGGGGGATCAATAGTGGTTTGTAAAATTAATACTGGATGGGAGATGGATTTACTCCCAGTCTCATCAGAATGTTCTTGAAGTCGCAACTTCATCCTTTTGGATCCTTTGGTATCTACAATCTGAAGAAACGACATGATCAGTTATATACAAAAATGAGGAGAGGAGATTGGGAGACTCCAATACCTCCTCCAATGAGGTGAAAAAGGGTTTATCTTCTGATTTAGTAAGAGATCGAGTTCTCTTGAGATTGATAACAGTCTGCTCCTGGAAAGAAGGATTGCCATCAATAGAAGCCCAATCAGAAGACATAAATAATACGAGGAGATGAGGAGAATACTTTTACTAAGGCTATTTTGGCCTTCTGGGTTGGGGCCTTTCTTATCGTCTTTACTTCTTCTTCCTCTGACTCTTCCTCATCTTCGTCATCTTCCTCATCATGATCAGATGAATCTATTACAGAAACAACATCTAGAAAAGAAGAGGCAACAGTCCATCAAAAATTTGTTACAAGCAGAAGAATTTGAAGTTATTAGAACAGCTTCTAACCTTTTTCAGTAGAATCTATAATCCTTATTATCCCACGCTTATAAAAATTTTCTATCTCCCATTGGGGGCATCGGTCTTAACGACTGTGACCCTTTTATGTTCTGGATAAAGCTCATACATACCCTTATATGCTAATGTATTAGCAATAGCAAATGAGGTATTAGGCGCTGGGGGAATGAGTTTTCCGAAAGGCTTCTTTAATTCTTCTAGAGAAGGTATGTCCTGTCCATGAGGAGTGGATTGGAATATTTTCCACCAGGCAGCGGCAGCTAAGTCTCTTTGCCTAGTTTCGATTTCAATCATTCTATTTCGCCTAACCTCTTCCATTACCTCTGGTTTACGAGGATCCCACTTACATTTAAAGAAGGTCTCAAACCTAAGAATAGATTGATAAATTTCAGCATAAGAAGGCGTATCTTTCTTTTTTGGGACAATTTTGGATTTGGCCTTTGTCTTCTTGGCCAAATGCCCTTGTTTGACCTCTTTGATCATGGGCACTACTTCTGGCACTGCTAAAGGAGAAATTCTTCTCAACAATAATTCCATTGATTCAGAGACTTGGCTGAAGTATGTTTTCTTCCACCATGTGTCAAAAGCCGGAGTGGTCAGAGAAAGTTCATAGAAAGGAGCAAGCTTGAATTGTGCAGAATTCAAGGTGGCATTCTTCGCCATCAGATGCTTTGTCTCATCCAGAGTCAGTAACATCCTCTCACTGAGGTCAGAATTAATGGTTTGGTATGGTGGAATAGGGATCATTTGAGCCAGTCCAAATTGTCTAGCACATTGAGTTGGGTTGTAATACTCAACCCCACATTTGTTGTTGGGACCATTGGAACCCATCCCATAAGGGAGATCCCTGGCTGTCAAGAAGCTAGCCCACACTTCTCTTTGAACTAAATCTTCTGGGGATAACTCTTCTGTAGGAGTTTCCAGCCAATCAGGGCAAGAAGAATTCCTGCTAAAAGGTGTCCAGAAATCTGAACGGGGATCTTCGGTAAAGCAGTAGAAATATTTGAAGCAATCATCAAAGGAATGTTCTTTGGGGGCAAGAGACTTCAAATACAGGCCACAGAATACTGTATTCCCTGATTTCTTCTGTTGTTTGTGTTCCAATGGTTCTTCAGGGGCTAGGCCAGAAAAATATGACCAGACCCACAATTGCAAAAACCACAGCGGGTCCTGTACAAGCAGAAATCTTATGATCAACCAGTTCTTTCATACACCGATAAAAATGGGTTAGGAAGATGGGGGCCAAAGCTATCTCCTGACCAACAGATAGAGCGTTGGCCAAATCAATGTAGTATCGCGTGATCTTCAAAGGGCTGCTACAGAAAATAAACTTGTTCAACCAATAGATCAAAAATGCTATATGCTCCATCTCGGATACTTCAACCTTATCATCAGATATAGCATTCTGCTCCAGAAAATAGTTAAAGGTAATATCGTTTTTCTTAGGATATTCAAAACTCATTTTGGGAGGTTCTAAAGCATCATTCTCCTCAATGCCATGAGGACGTAAACCAGTGATAAATGCAACATCCTAAAGAGTAGGAGTCATAAGCCCACAAGGGAGATGAAAGGAATTCGTGCTAGGAGACCAGAAAAAACCAAGGGTACTGATAAGTGCAGTGTTAGGGGATGGCATGTCGCGGCTCATAAGAATAGCATAATATATCCCAGCTTCCTTCCAGATATCCTTTTTCGCCTTTTCAACCCTTACCAACCATTCGTCATACTCCAAAGAAGAAGTAACCCACACCTTAAAGGGTTTTGATTTCGAATAATTTTCCCAATCTAGGGCCCAATTTGATGCAGGGCGGGCCAAGGGAAGAGGTATGTCATGAGGATAATATTTATCAAGAAAATCTAGAAAAGCATCTGTGAAACATGGCCCTAATCCATATTTGGGCAAGGAAGAAGAATGACCAAGCTGATCAGGTACCTGGAGGAGAATCTCCTCACGGATGACAGGTTTCTGCTCCAAGATTAACTTCTTCATCACTGTGCCCGTATTGTTTTCGTCTTCTACAGAAGCATGTGCTCGTAAAGTGGCCATGGCGAAACGTCGTAAGCTTTGTGGTTATGGCGGTAAGGGGTAAAGGTTGAAAGAGAGAGATAAGCTTGTTTTGAAATTTGAAACCCTCTTTTATCTCTCTTAAACATTTTTAATAGGAGTATACGGAAGGATAAATTTCCAAGACCATTTTTATCATGCCACGTGGATAGCTAAAAGATAACTAGAATTTAATTCTACTTATCAGCTCCTGACCATTATTTCTCTTCTTTAACAAATTCTTGTTTTCTCTATAAACTTCATTTTATATTAAAAAAAAGTTTATGGGGGGCAATGTTTGTACCATAATTTTTAAAACTAATTTCACATGGCAAATAATGGATTGAGATTTATGTTTAATTCGGATTTAACAAATATAAGCCGAATTTACTCAGAGGATAAATGATCATCTAAATTGTAGGAAGGTGATTGACAATTCAAACTCCAAGTGTAGCCGAAATAATTGAGTAAAGAACATGGGTGGTTATATTTCGGCTAAACAGGGCCACTTACTCAGACATTATCATATAAATCGTAAATTGTGAAACATGGGTACACTATGGATGGGCGGTTACGTTTGGGAAGTTACAAAGCTTCAAAAAGGACTATAAAAGAAAACCCTGGGACAACTTCAAGAGGGTCCACGCACCAGCAATGCTCCCTGCAGCAATATTAATTTAGTGTTTTTCCTAACTCTTAGCAGTTAGTCGATTTCTCTCATTCTTCTCAATCTTCTCCCTCTGTCTCAATGTCAATCTTCTGTTTCTTCCCCGTTCTATCCCCCCTTCCCTCTGTTTCTATTTCTATGTAATTTTCTTTAACTGTGGAAGTCCTTGTTCAAGGCCCCACGAACCTTTGTAACTTTAGTTCGAATTTCTCAATTGCTTGAAAGGAGTTAGTCAATATTTTCAGGCGCTTTTTCCCTATTCTCTCTTGGAGATTCATTGTCTCCTGGCACGCCCTTGCATCTTCTCGTACACCACCAGGTGTTGGCCATCCTTGAAACCTCCCGTGTCCTGTGGAAGAAAATAGTTGGGCAAGAGAATCTCATCATAATAAAACATCTACATTCTTTGGAATGCTACTTATGCACTCAAAATATGTTATAAAACGCGTATAATATGAATACATCATCTGTATTACAATGTTCTGCAACTTTTTTTAGAATGTAATTTTAACATTAATGACAGCTTAATATATTAATTAATAAAATCTATGACTTAATAGTTTCATTGTTGTTATTCTTACTTGTCATTACATTAGAATTAAATATATGATATAAATGACAATAACTTTTCACAGGGAACCGTAGTTTGTGTCGCGTGTTGTGACTTTGCTACTTAGAAAATAAACTTGTTAAGAGAACTTTGGTGCAAATACTCACCAATCACGGTAGCAGTTGATGCACATTTCATGACAGCAGTTAGGCAAAACCATTTTGGTGCAGTGCTCCAAGCAAATCCCACATTCATCTTCTCTATCCATATCAGCATTGGAAAACCTTTTACTGACTTCGGGCCTTTTCTTTATAGTGATTTCCATGCCAGGATTCTCATCATCCCATTCGACAAAGTCACCGTGGAGCCGCTGAAGAGATGGCAATATAACAGCTGAAATTCGAAATTTAGGAAAGAAAACAAGTATAAGCATACATACTGGACCCAGATGTTTCCATAACCCTCTTTAAAAAGTGCAAAACTAGATGATCATCTACAAACCATAGAAGTCCCGAATAGTTGCCTTCCTTCCGTGCTTGGAAATGTTTGGTTTCCCATCTGTGTACACCTGCAGACAGAATACAGAAAATAAACTAGATTCAAGAAGCCTTGATTTTGGAAAAATAAAAATGCAAGCACTCCCATTCAGTGACGGAACCAGAAAATTGGTGAATGTGGGCACTTTCAATCATAATCTTGACAAAAAAATCTACGAGTTCAGCACAAATAAATAATACCAAACTTAAACATTTATCACTAGGCATAACAAATTATGATATTATGTACAAACGTTTCTAAGAACGAGCACAAAATTTGAAATACTCTACACATGAAAATGTAATTTTTGAGGATTATAAAGAGAATTTAACACATTTAAGGTGGATATTAATGTAACTCTTTGCATGTATCAAAAATCCAAGGGAGCGCAAGGGATCCGGCCCCTTAGCGGGTCCTCCACCACTCCCGATAATCATTCCACAATCTTTCCCAGTTTCTTTAAGCTACAGTTGGATTGAAAGAAGGGTAGCTACAAATTCTTAACATCTATGAAGGAACCCATCTTTACACAATTACAATCCCTTCCCTCGTTCAAAAAGCACAGAGGGACTTGACTTCGAGGGGGGGGAGGGGGAGATCATCTTTCGGGTAACAGGAACCAACCTTATACACAAGAACGTGGAACAGATTTAGGTAACTGGGGAGCAGGCATGTGCAGGAACAATCCATCCATTGGAGTACAAACAAAAAGAGGGGTGCCAAGTGATTGTAAACCAATTTCATCTGAATGCGTGCACCGCCTTTCGCTCTTGGAATGGCTGAAGCCCTGCATACTCAACATGAAAAGAAACTTCATTAAACCAACAATCACATTTAGAGCTGGTCTCTTCACTTTGATTCACCCGAACTAATTAAGACAACACAAATTGAACTCCACAGCTTATATATTGATTTTAATTTGAATTGTAATTTTCATGCTTTGATAAGGGTTCCGGAACAATAAACCTCCCTTCTTAGCCCAATTTGGAATAACCGTGTACCACAACTTAAAATATCTGCAAGACTAAATGTACGATAAACATCATAGTACTAAAGTGGTGTGATCCACAACTCTTATTTATAGCTCAAGGCCACTACTTATTGATTTTTACTGACTCAAGGAAATTGAACCTACCTGTTTAACATAGCCTAAGTTTTGTGGTTAGAGGTACCCCCAAAAAAACTTAAAAGATAAAAAAATCTAATCTTGATAAACTCCATTTTTACGGTTTTTATAGCATCAGTTTTTCAATAATCAGCTTTTACCACAAGTTCAGCTGCAACAAACACCCAAAGGGTACAACTGCATATATATCCAAACGTCCTGATCACTAAAGTCCTAGACAAGAGTTGTGAAACATAAATTTTTCCACCCAGCAGAGATATTGCAATGTTGATATTAAAAATGAGATGTGACATAAATGATGGAAAATCCAAAGTTGATAGGCTTTGGGTTAACAATTTCCTGGACAAAAAGTATCTAAAAATGCCAAAGGAACACAGCAGACGCCTGAAGTGGTTACAATATACTTTCATCCACTATCATAATAGCTAAATCGAGATGATGATGATGAACATGATCTCAAGTAAACCCAAAAAGGGGGAAAAGAAAAATTGACAATACGCATTTATTACATAAGAGATATAACCCAGATGGAAAAGCAAGAGCAGATAAAGCAAGAGAGAATATACCCAGACAGAAATAAGAAAGTAAGATTGAAAGAGAGCTCACAAAGAGTTGGCGTGCTGTATATCAGCTTCCAGGATTTTCAGAGAATCCTGGTGAGAATACCTTGGGAGCTGGTAATACAACATCTCTCTCTCTCTCTACCCCTCTGAATATACAACAAAATGTATCTATAAGTCCTTGCTCCCGAGAGAGAAAGGAAAGGACACAGAATAGGATGGGGTTCTTTCAAGAACCAAATCTTCTCCCCCAAAACATAGAGGAGAGAAAAATATAGTGTTGCTTTCTCTCTCTTTCCGCTTCCTTGGGGGGTGGGGTGGGAGTGGGGGTGACTTCGACTATTACCGTTTTAGTAGATAGGTGTTGTTTGGTCCGAGAAAAAATAATTGAATGGGGCGTGGTTGGGAGGTTGGGTTTGTTAAGATGCTTATGTTGTCAGTCATCATAGTCTTTACTTTTCTATTTGGTTTAAAAATAAACACTTGTATTTTAAATAAAAGAATTTTGTTGTTCAACTACTATATATAGCACCAAACAGAGCCGGTTCAACATTGGTGGAGACATCGAGGCCGGCTTGATACTTTGGAGACGTAAATCAAGACCGGCTTAATATTTTTTTAAGGTCAAGTGAATAAAAAGTGTTTCAAAAACTCTTTCATATAGTTAAAATTCGTTACATGAAATCTTGAAAGATTTATTATATGAAAATACACAAAATGTTGAATTAAACAATTCTAAGAGACTACTCCAAAATTTTCACACTATCATCCTTTATATTTCAATTTTTCATAGGCTACAAATTATTCCTTGGATGGATAAAAATAATTACAATGGTATAAAAGACAAATTGAAATTGATAGAAACTATTTAAAGTCATTATCAGCGTAGAAACATTAAATTTCTACACTGGATTAATGTTTTTCCTGCAAAAAAGTGACTTTTCGAGCTTGGAATAATTTCTTGAGCAGAAGAGTATGAGATAAACAGTGTTTTTGACAACGGTATTACTATAGTACATCTCTCGAACTGAAATTGAGCTCGGAAAATATGTATTCAGTACGAAAAATTAGTCAAAATGGTCATTACGATATTTTGTATGTAAATATGATATTAAGATTAAGAAAAGAAATATGAAAGATTTGGTGATGAGAAGTCTAGATCCTACTTAATGATTGAAATGAGAAATTTTATTCATTAAATACTCTCCAGAAAGAATGTTACATCAGAAAAAATAAGACAAATGACGAAGAAAATGGCAAGAGGAAAAATTAATGGAGAAGATAAAGACAAAAAATCAGAGTAAAGATATATAATTAAGATAGTGGAAGCTTTAAAAGCGCACCATCCATTAAAAATATAATAAAGAATGTACCAAAAACAACAAAAGTGAAAGATCTACTAAGAACCCCACCTTTCAAATTCAAAAAGTGGAAGGTGGGGCCCAAGTTCACCAAAAATTCAGAATATGTATAAAAGGGAGAGAAACAGACCAAATGAGGTAAACAAAATTTTGATACTGAATTTCCTTCTCAAGTTCAGTTCTGTATTTCTGTTCAAGTTATTTGAAAAAAATTCTAACTTGAGCATCGGAGAGCCCTCTAGGTCGAAAGACAGGGGCTCTCCAAAGATTTTTTTGTGATTGCAGCACTGCCAAGACTTAGAAGATTAAAAAAGCATGAAGATTTAAGTTGCAGGATTGATTTTTTTGACATTTCAAAGGGTGTTCCAAAAAATCTCACCCACAATTGGCGCCGTCTGTGTGAATTGTTTTTGTAATTTCTTAAGATTTCCATTTCTCCAAGTCAAAAATGTCAGGAAGAGATTTTGTAACGTCAAGAAAAGGAAGGATTGCCTCTGATATCAGAGGAAAAGGATTGGCCATTGCCACTCCTAGCGGTACGAAAAAAAGGAGATGGATTTTTCAAAAGACTAGCTCTCTGTCGAAGATTCGGAGTTTGAGGAAACATTCCGGTTCAAGGGAATATTCTTGATCAGAAAGAGTGGTGTCATCAAAAACTAGAAGTCCTACTAAATTTCATTCTCAAACCAAGAGGGAAGTCAAATTGGAAAGGATCATGGAAGGACGTTGTAACATCCCTAAACCAAATAACCATAAAAGAAATGCAGAATTAAAATTTTTTCTTTATCTACATACACAATGACCACCTCAATTCCAAAATACTCAAGGATAGCTCCCAAACACATACAACTAAATAGTAACCTCATGTTTGAGTAGTCAAACCAATGAAACAAAAAGGGGAGGGATTAACAAGTCCCTCAATGACTAGTCTAAACAACTCAAAATAAAATACCCTAATAAAGTTCGGAAAAATAACAAACAATATCTAACCATTCCACTCCACTGTTGCACCTTCTCCAAAATCTCGTCTAAGGTAGGATTGCCAAAACTCTGAGCCTCGTAGTGGATTGCTAACTTTAATATCTGATTTCCGTGCACAATTCAAGGAAACCACTGTGTGAGATGAAATATTTCAAGTTCCAAAAACAACATGGTTTTCTCTTTGAAAACAAAACACTAGGCCATAGCCTATAGTTGAAATCTCATTGGCCGAAGCTCTTCTTTGTAAAACAAATATTTTTGGACGAAGCTCACCTTTAAGTAAATGGATGAAGCCCACCTTTAATGAATGGTTGAAGCTCACCTTTAATGAATGACCGAATCACACCTTTAATGAATAATTGGGATATCCTCCACACCTTTATGGCTATTTGCCAAATGCCCGAAGGCCACCTTTATAAATAATACTTGAAGGCCACCTTTAACACAAGAAATTGAAATGTACTATTGAAATAGGTACCCCGTACACTCACCTTTGATGCTTAGAATTGTTTTTACCTTAAATTTTTTGGCGCCCTTTTGATTTGCAGTGTCCATCCCTGTCATAATTACACAATTCAATAAACATGGAAAAAATTAAAGAAATTGAATAGGAGATGCACCATTTTAGGGAGAAAGCCCTAACCCCCAAATTCCATAAATCCTTACATGTGCTACAATTTCTCAATTCAAACCTTAGACCCATGAATTCGATTTTCAATGAGTAACGAACCACAATATAGATATATATATACCTCTACATCTCATTATTTTTGTATACAATCATCAACCCCCTTCAATTTCCTAGGCCTATACATACATATATGGAAAACCCATAAAATACTCAAATCCATTTATCCATCTAACTTTCATACTCAAAACATGAACCACAAACCCACCAAACACCTTCTATGAAATCAAATATGGACTTTTTCTTAAGAAATCAAACTATATAACAAAAGCCCTTTGTAAAACTTATAGATCCCTTTAATTTACAACACATACTAAACACATGAACAAAACACATGAATTTTGACTCAATTCCATGGCACAAGGAAGAAAAAAATCCATAAAATGCAAGAGAATATGAGCTTACCAAGATGCTAGGAGCCAAGAGGAGTTTGATCCTCCAAAGACCTTCAAATCTCTCCATCAATGGAGCTTATTCTCCATGTGTCTTCTCTATATATATAGTTCTCTCAATTGTTTGAGAGGTGAAAATGGATTCCAAATGAAGATTGTATAGCCCTAAATCTAGTTAGGGCATATATGATACGTTTGGGTAAAGAAATACCCGAATTTCCCTTAAAAAAATTACATCCCGACACAGCTCGTCCAAACGAACATCACTCTCGTCCGAACCACCACCTTCGTCCGGACAGACCATCCCCATGGTCCGGACGACCACCTCCAAAAAACTCTGCAAATGTTGTTACCCACTCGTCCGAACGGGACCCAAGCATGGTCTAGACGAGACACCAGAAAACTCTTCCAAACTCGACCAAAATGACACCCAACCCTCCAAACTCAAACCCAAACACTTCTTCATCCTCCTAGACATCAAATTAACATCCTAAGGCTACTCCATAACCATTCCAAGTTCGTAAACAATATCAAATATGTTTTAGCCGACTTAGAAACCACACTAACCTTCCCCATTAATCGCCACATCTAATTTTCCTATCATCCAATCGACAAGGTGATTCCATAAGAATTCTCTAACTCTAGAAACTTCTTTCCCTAGTCACGAGTCTAACAAGAGTTCAACTAGAATGTTTTTTCCCATATGACATACTAAGACTGTAACACCCGTCCCGGATAAAATATATTTTTAATTATTAAAAATAAGTCCGAAAATATTTTGTGAGATTAAGAAAAATAATCTGTTGAGTTTGTATTTTTTTTTGAAATTTTCGGAATTAGTTATGTTATTCAATCAATTATAATTAATTATAAATGACTTATAATTTTCCAAATTGGATTAAAGGGGTGGCGTGCAAGGATTATAAGTGTTTTGAGTGGAGGGTAATAAGGTAATTGAAGTATAAAAACCTGATTAGGGTAAGCTTATATAGTGATGATACTCTCATTAGGATTAGAAGAGAATCATTGGTGGCTCTAAAGAGGATTAGGGAGAGAAGTGTTGGGAAACTCTCAAAAAATCAAGTCCTAAATCAAGGATTTTGGAGTGAAAGCCTTCATAAGAATTGTTCATCACATATTCAAGGTAAAAGTTACACTTTTGGATTTTTAATTTCGTATTTAATTTGGTCTAGATCTGAGATTTAGTATTAATCATGATTAGTCACTATTTAGTGATTTTTCTTTGAAAAATCTTGGATTTGAAGGATTAAAAGTGATTGTTAAATCATAATATTGAAGTATGTTATACATATGGATGTATACTACATCCTATAGTTTTGATTTTCTCTGATTAGAGACTTTTAAATCGAGTTTTTATGAGTTTGATTAAGAAATCCCGAAGTTGTTTAAGCAGTTTTTTTAGTTCTGTTGTCTGCTCTACAGACCGGTATACCGGGCGGTATACCGGCTTCGTACCGGTTAGTTATTTTGCTCAAAAATCAAGTATTTTCGATCTGTTTTCTTATGAATCTTGTAGATCATAATTAGTAGAACATATTTCATGAAAGATTCTGGAAATAACGTTGTTAAGATAGTGTAATTATCGTTGGAAAATATGCTTAAACTGTAGAATCTGTTCTGTTTTGGGGGTAACCGGCATGCCGGCCGGTGCACCGGGTCCATACCGGTTGCATACCGGTCAAGGCAAAATGTGAAAAAATCAAATGGTTGTTCCGTATTCGTGGGTTGGAATGTGTATGGATCTGAAAATATATAGTTTTTGTAATTTTTATGGTCAGTACTTTGCATATATATATATATATATGCTATCTTCATACCATGTGAAATATTTCGATTATGTTACTAATTTGTAACTTTGTTTTCAGGAGAGAATTCGAGGTGGTCCAATCTATCCTTATCGAAGAAACCCATTTAAGATCCGAAAGTGAGTGCATTAGCAGCTTTAAATTCTGTGGACTTTTCCTATTTCTTTATCCGTGGGGTTTTCTATGGATTTTTAGTAGTTTCAGTTATATGAGTTCTATATCTGTTGTGCTTGTTTCAATAGTTCTGATATCTGTTCTGCTTGTTCTTCTGTGTACTAAACACCTAGAATCTTGCTAAGATTGTACGAGATACTTTCTGTATTTCTGGAAATGTGGATGATCTGATAAATCTGTTAATCTGTTAAGTCTGAAGGATCTATTTTTCTGACACCTTAAAAGGTTAAATAGGGTTTCTATGTCCTGTGTGTCACACTCCAAAAGTTTTAACAAATTCTCTTCGTCGTTAATAAATTCATAAATCAAGCTCGTTGATTTTATTCTCGATCGTTGGTAATCGTTGTGCCTCGTTCGATTCTTCAGTCGTTTGATCGTTAGTTCGCATATTCGACTGTTAGATGCGTAGTGTCGCTTCGGAAGGCCGTGTTATGGCATTTGGGCATCAAGGAAAGGTAACCAAAGTCGAGGAAGTGTTCGTGGTCATGTCACGGACCGGCCGGGGGAGTTTCAGCCCATTCTAGGCCATTCAGGCACTGCCCGTCCGGACGGGGAAGTGCTCTGCACCGGACGGAGGTATTTCCAGCATAGGGTTCGAATTGTTTTGGCTTGGTCCGGATGGTGGTGGCCTTCATACGGAAGAAATGGGGCCTTCGTCCGAACATGGAAGGCTTCGTCCGGATGGGGAGCTGCTATTATGCGCGATTTGTTATGATTTAAGGGTTTAAGTTTAGCCCAACCCTTATTTTTCCCCATTCTAACTCGAACCTCTCTCTCTAACCCTAGATCTACCTCTCTCTCTCACTTCTCTCTTCAAATCAAAGGGGCAAACGAACTCGGATCTAGTTTGTGCAGCCTTGGCTTGCACCGGTGCAGGAGGGGTTTGCATCGGTGCAGGGTTGGTCTGCACCGGTGCACAAGGTAAATTTCGTGCATTGATCAAAGGTTGCACCGATGCAGGAAATCGTTACACCGGTGCAACTGCTGTCTGGACAGCATCATTAAGGGTAAACTTGTCATTTCGGTTGGGTCTTATATATATCAAATTTAGGCCGCGGGAGCTCATTCCCAACAGATTTTTCTCTCTCTTCCTCCCCCAAACTCTCTCAAAACCCTAGCTCTCCCTTCTTTCTTGTTTTTGAAGCATCTAAGGAGGTTTTTGGAAGATTTGTGAAGTATTAACATTATAAAGCTCCGTGTAAGCTTTGCATTGGTGGTCTTTGTGCGTGGTGGTGTGTGGAACCTCTGTCAAGGGTGTAAGTAAAAGTCATCCCAAGGTAGGGATTCTTAAATTCATGTATTCGTTTGTGTTGCCTTGTTGTTTTTCCTAAATCAATTTGAGAAAAACATGTGTAATGTTTGTCTAGACTTACGTTTGATTTCGAATTGTCGATTTCCCTTGGTAGGAGTAGTGATTGTTGTGTTTTGGGGGTCCCTATGGGTTCAATTTCATAAATTTGTCACTTGGTATCGAAAGCCCCAAAATTGTTGAAACCTTAATTTGTAAAATTTGGGGGAAATGGTTATGGACTCAAAATTGTTGAAATTCACATCATGCTTATCAAATTGACATGCAGGACCCTATGTTTTAAATGAGACTTTGACACGTGATCGTGGAACACATAAACATGGAATGTGGAAAATGTGATATTTGGCCTTGGAACACTTAAACGTGGAATATGAATATATTGATTGGCCTTGATACTCTATAGGAGGTTTTGGATACACTTTAGTGGCTATGGATTCAGGTTGCTTACCTTGGGTCACTAATGTAGAGTGGCACACGACATTGCGCAATGGAGGTTTGACTGGACCTTCCCGGTGAGCCGGGAAAAACATGAACTACACGATAAGGGGTTGACGAGTCCCGATGCGGAACTAGCCTTGGAACTCTTGTGGTTACTTTTGTGGTGATCTTGGTACACTTGAACAATATTGGAACAACATTGGAATGATTGAAATCCTTGGAGTAAAACATATGTTGGGACTATGAAAATCACATCTTGGAACAATGTTGGAATGATTGGAATCATATAATGGAATATGTTTTGAACAATAAAAATCACACTTTAAAATACTTGAAAATACATGGAAAGTCTTGGAATCGAATGATGGAAATTGCTCTTTCCTTTGGTGGTCACTTTTTGTATTGAGCCTACTTCTATGCATGCATCCCACATTATTTTCTCAATTACATTGCAATCATATGAATCGTTTGTTTAAGTTTTCCTACTAGGCGTTTGCATAACTCTCTATTTTTATAGGGAAGGGATCGAGTACTTAGCTTGATGAGGTTCAAGCATTTAGATGGCATGGAGCATTGTCAAGTCTTGGATCATTTCAGTTATCATGTCTTTTTTGTCTTTGAAAAAGTTGTAATGTAAACACCCGTTTGTACTTGATTCTTAAACTCATGTGTGTGTGATGGACTTGTGGAACTTTTAAATGGTTTGGGTAGATGGTGATTGGTAGACTCTTAGTAAATATTGCTCTATGCCTTATCTTTCAAAAATAATGGTTTGAAATTTTTAGGGTGTTACACTTTTGTTGCTACTACTTTTGGTTCACGTATGGGTTTAGAATTGGCATCTTTAAATCACACATTGCTTGTGTCAACACCAATGGGAAATGTAGTAGAGCTTGAGTCATTCTATCTGGGTTGTGAAGTTTGGGTTGGTAATGAACCGTTATTGTCAGACTTGATCCCACTTGAGATGTTAGACTTGGATGTGATTTTGGGGATGGACTTTTTAGCCGCTCACTTTGCTATTATTAACTGTGTCAGTAAGAAGGTTTTGTTCCGTATTCTGGGTAGACTTGACTTGAAAATTTGTGGTGATTGC
>NMUG010000099.1:0-28274 GCA_002855965.1 Monotropa hypopitys
GCGCCCTCACCAAGAATTTGACGGCCCTCGTGCCCTCACAAAAAAATCAACGGCACTCGTACCTTCACAAAAAAATATAAAATAAGTGAACCACAAATGTTCATTAAAAATATATATATAAATATAAAATATGTGAACATCAAATGTTCACTTAAAAAATTAAATTAAAATATCTCGAAACTACGTTGACTTGATTCCAGTCCAGATTTTATCCCGACTCGGATACGTAGGCAACCCATTTAAATGGGTACAGTCACAACATAAATATAAAATATGTGAACGTCAAATGTTCACTTAAAAATTTTTAAATACATCGAAACTACGTCGACTTGATTCCAGTTCGGATTTTTTTAATCCCAGCTCGGATACGTAGGCAACCCATTCAAACGGGTACAGTCACAAAAAAATATATATAAATATAAAATATGTGAACATCAAATGTTCACTTAAAAAAACAAATTAAAATATTTCTGAACTACGTCGACTTGATTCCAGTCCGGATTTTTTAATCCCAGCTCGGATACGTAGGCAATCCATTCAAATGGGTACAGTCACAAAATCAATAAATAATATTTGAACCACAAATGTTCACTAAAAAAAAATATTAAAATATCTTGGAACTACGTTGACTTGATTCCAGTCCGGATTTTATCCTGACTCGGATACGTAGGCAACCCATTTAAATGGGTACAGTCGCGAACAAATATGTGAACCTCAAATGTTCACTAAAAATAAATTAATTAATTAATTATAGATCTTGAAATTAATTATAGTTGGAATCAAGAGGTTTTCTTTCATAAGATATAATTAAGAGATACACTATATCTTAAATGGGTCCAACCTACATAATAAAAACTTATGTAAATTAATTTTACATAAGTGAAACTAAGTTAAGCGAAATGTCAAATTTTCGCCTAACATTAAACGTGCTCATCCTAGAGTAGTCCAAGGATGGGTGACCCGCCGGGAAGTCCACTGGGACTTGACGGCCAAAGCGGACAATATTGTGCAGGGTGGGGCGGGTCGTTACATATGGTATCAGAGCCTGCACCAACTGGAAATGTGGGACCGGGGAGGTCTTGACCACAAATTTCACGACCCGTCCCGGAAAACTAATAAATAATAGAATCCGGCTACGAATCGTGACTCAAACAACTCTAACAAGTGAGGAAAACTATGCAATATTTTCCCAACCTAATAAATTTCCTTCACTTCTTAATAAAATATGCAGCGGAATAAAAAAATACTAAGAGTTAAACCTCCAAACCACAAGTACCAAGTGTGACAACTAGTGACCCAAAACAAGGTCCCAACATAAACGAGTAGTTTACCAAAATAATAAAAGTCTAAACATAACAAAAAGTCTCACATCCTCACACTACCATAGAAAAGAGACAAAAGTGCTAGAAACTGGAGATATAGCTCCAGCTGAGAGAGAGAGTCCTGGTAGCCTGGTAATGAACCCAGCTAAACATCCTTACCTGAATACAATGCCAAAACGAAAGAAACAGCAAAATATCCAGAAGTGCTAGATTTACAGTTAATATAGAAAGTTGATTAGCATGGTATACAAAGGAACTAAAGTAACGAAGGGGTTATGTCTCTCCCCTAATATAAGTCTTCAACATTGATATAAATATGCAAATGCATATGAATGTTATGAAATGCATCTTTTCAACAGATATTGGGAAACTTCCATACACCACCAACACACCAATGCTAAGGGTGAATCAATCAAACCCACTAGCCATAGGGCGAATCAATCAAGCCATAGTATTCCATCAATGGAAGACCAGCGTTGAGACAACATTGCCAAACATCTACTGTTTCTCAACACCGCAACTGGAATACAACATCCCCATGAAATGTCATCTACCGTCTTCGGGCTGCATTGCTAAGCATCTACTGCCCCCTAAGCCCGTTGCCGGGGATAATCCTCACAAAATGGCATCTACCGTCTTAGGGCTGTATTGCTAAGCATCTACTGTCCCCTAAGCCCATTGCCGATGATCCACCAACATCACCACATGGTGATATATGAACATGCATGGATGTACAATCAACAATGAATATCACACATTCACAACTCCATAATGTATCAATCCATGCAATGAGTCATGCTCGCACACACCAAGAAGTAAGAGAGTAAAACATCGTTAACATCATCAACATATTTGAACAAGTGCGAAGCATGTGAGATTATACAAAATTAAACAACTAACAAGAGTTTTAGAACATGGATCATTCATCATGTGAATAAGGAATTTAGATTAAACAAGAGTCCCTCAATCCCCAACAACTAACAAGATATGTAAATCATATATTGTACACAAAAAGATTCAAGTAAGCATTCATGTTCAAACTAGCATATAGCATACAAATCAAAAATCTATATGTGAGAGAAATCTACACACTCACCAAGTACATGGTCTTCAAAGAATGAATCTACCGAACCGCCTTAGAGGACTCCGACTCGTCTCCTATTATACATTTCAAAAGTGTATAAGTAATCCTTCTTGAGTACTAAGTATTATTTAAGTACTTCAATGTTGGTTGTTAACCTCTTAAGACTTCAGTAACTTCTTAAACCCTTCTTAAATAAAGTCTAAAACCAATTTAAGACAATCCTCCAAGCAACCCTGAGTTTTTCCCAAACTTTTTCCTTAACCGGTATGGGACCAGTACAGTGCCGGTATACCGCCCGGCATGCCGGTTAGTGTAATTTTTCCTTCTTTTACAACGCTAAAGCCTACTGCCCAAAATTGCAAAAAACCGGTATGGGGCCGATATGCCGCACGGTATGCCGCACGGCATACCGGTGGCTTACCGGTTAAAATAGCTCTCTGTATCACCCAAAATGTTACTTGCAGGCTAGGCCGGTATGGCATCCGGTATGCCGCCAGGTATACCGGCCGGTATACCAGTGTGCATACCGGTTGATGCGCAGAAAACAGACAGATTAAAACTGCTAATCCCAACTCGCTTAACTTCGATAAAAATCATCTCAAAATTGATTTTAACTCCAAAATCTGAGAAAATTAAACACCCTCAAGTATAGTAAACATCTATCCTCATATCATACTTAGATCTAAGTTCCAAAAACTCACTCTAACACCGCCAAATCAAAGATCTAAAGGTAGATCTAAAAAATTTTCAGAAAATAAATGAGATTAATTGTAAAGCCTTAATCCAGCCTTAATCTTGGACGAAATCAAAAATTAAAAATGGTAGAAAGTACCTCACTTACGTTGGGAACGACTTTGTAGAAGAAATCCCCTTGAAAAACTCTTCGATTCACCCTCGTTTTGCCAAATCTTCCCCTAGGATTCTCTCTAGCCTCCTTAGCCTTCCTCAAGAACAATATGATTAAGGCTAACGAGAGGTTAGGTATTCCCACTAACCCTAATCAGATTTTAAGCCTCAAAGACGCAATTACCCTCCCTTAATTACACTATTTACCCATGTCTATCCCTCTTAGACCTTAATACTAAGGAATTTTAATATATAGACTTATATATGTCTAAAAATCTTATTTTTAATTAACTAAGATTGCTCTAAACTATTTACAATTATTTCCTCTTCTTTATTCTTTTATTAATAATAATAAATCGATTTAAAATATTTAAAAATTGATACCGGTGTTACAACTCTCCTCCACTTAAAAAATTTCGTACTCAGAATTAGGATACGTACCCGATACGAAGAGATACGGATACTTGGCTCTCATAGCATCTTCTCCCTCCCACGTAGCTTCTTCTATACCATGATGCCTCCAAAGGATTTTCACCCAATGAATCTTCTTAGAGCACAAAACTTGCTCCTTTCTGTCGATAATTCTCAAGGGTTCCTCGGCATAGGATAAGTCTTCTTGCACTTCCAACTCCGCAGTACTCAAAACATGCGAAGGGTATGCAATGTACTTCCGCAAGTTGGACACATGAAAGACATCATGCAACCGAGATAATTCCACGGGCAACAATAAGCGATACGCGGAGACACCAATCTTTTCCACAATTTCATACAGCCCCACATATCTAGGTGCCAATTTCCCTTTGCCTTTAAAGCGAACCACACCCTTCCATGGAGATACTCTGAGAAAAACAAGATCACCCACATTAAATTCTAACTCCATGCGGCGGTTGTCAGCATAATTCTTTTGCCGACTCTGAGAAATCCTCAACCGTTCTCGAATTAGCCTTACACCCTCAGAAGATTGTTGGATCAACTTCGGTCCCAACAACTGCCGCTCCCCCACCTCACTCCAGCAAATAGGAGTACGACAACGTCTTCCATAAAGAGCTTCATAGGGTGCCATTCCAATGCGAGACTGAAAACTGTTATTATAAGAAAATTCAACCAAATAAAGGTAATCATCTCAGGCACCTCGAAAATCCAACACACAACCCCGCAACATATCTTCCAGAATCTGGATAGTTCTTTCCGACTGCCCATCTGTCTGCGGATGAAAAGCCGTACTGAACTTCAAAGAAGTCCCCAAAGCAGATTGCAGGCTATGCCAAAAACGAGAAGTAAATTTCGGATTCCTGTCACTCACAATGGAAACAGGAACCCATGCAATCTAACAATCTCAGCAATGTATAATTTGGCATATCTGTCAGTGGTGTACGTGACTCGGACAGGCAAAAAGTGAGCAGACTTCGTCAATCGATCCACCACAACCGAGATAGAATTGAAGCCTTTGTTGCATCTCGGCAATCCAACCACGAAATCCATGGTCACATTTCCCACTTCCACTCAGGTATCGGCAGGTTTTGCAACAATCCCGCTGGCCGCTGATGTTCTATCTTAACCTGTTGGCAAGTTAAGCACTTAGCTACGAACTTGGCGATATCATTCTTCATACCCCTCTACCAAAAAATTTTACGAAGATTCCGATACAACTTATTACCGCCCGGGTGCATAGCATAAGCAGAACGGTGACCTTCCTCCAAAATATTGCGTCTCAATTCTGGATCATTAGGAACACATATTCGTGTCCCGAGCAAAAGCATATTGTCATCATCAACTCTGAAATCACCTCCCAACCCCTCAGTCACCAACTTCTTCTTTTATACAAGGAACTCATCAGTATCCTGTCCCACTCGAATCTGATCCACAAAAATAGGTCGAATCAAAAAACGAGCCAGAAGAGCATCTTCCGAATTCACCTCAAAAATAGCATCCATCTTCTTCATCTCACAAAAATTTTCAATACGGGCACATCATACACAAGATAGACTCCCCGCCGATTTACGACTCAAAGCATCTGTAACAATATTAGCCTTACCCGGAGGATAATGAATGGAACAATCATAGTCTTTTATTAACTACATCCATCTTTGATTAACTACATCCATCGTCGTTGCCGCAAATTGAGCTCCTTCTGAGTAAACAAATATTTAAGGCTTTGGTGGTCAGAAAAGATTTCGCACGTGACTCCATATAAATAATGGTGTCACTGCTTCAAAGCAAATACCATTGCAGCCAACTCAAGATCATGAACCGGATAGTTAAGTTCATTAGGCTTCAGCTGACGAGAAGCATATGCAATCACCTTACCCCGTTGCATCAAGATACAGTCCAAACCTCTCAAGGAAGCATCACTGTAAATCACCATATCTTCGGTGCCATCGAGAACTGACAATACGGGAACAGACACTAATTTTTCTTTCAATGTTCTGAAACTTGCCTCACATTCCTCGGACCATATAAAATTCACATTCTTACGAATCAGTTTCGTCATTGGCAAAGCAATAGAAGAGAATCCTGGAATAAAACGACGATAATAACTTGCTAGTCCAAGAAAACTGCGAATCTTCGTCACACTAGTTGGTCTCTCCCAACTAACCATTGTCTCAACCTTCTTCGGGTCTACTCTGATCCCCTCTTTAAATATGACATGGCCCAAGAATACCACTTCCCGCAGCCAAAACTCACACTTGCCAAATTTCCCAAACAGTCATTTCTCCCTCAATGACTGCAATACTATCCTTAAATGCTGTTGTTGGTCTTCTTTGCTCTTGGAATATACCAAGATGTCGTCAATAAAAACAACCACAAATGAATCCAAATAGGGTTGGAAAACCCTATTCATAAGATCCATAAATACTGCAGCAGCGTTAGTAAGACCAAAGGCATCACCAAGAATTCGAAATGCCCATACCGTGTCCGGAAAGCAGACTTAGGTACATCCTCCTTTCTAACCTTCAACTGATGATATCCCGATCTCAAATCGATCTTCGAAAAGATCGTCGCTCCTTGCAATTGGTCGAATAGATCATCAATTCACGGAAGGGGATACTTGTTCCGCACTGTCACCTTGTTAAGTTGTCGGTAGTCTATGCACATTCTCATACACCCATCTTTCTTCTTTACAAATAAAACAGGAGCACCCCACGGTGACATGTTGGGTCTAATAAAACCCTGGTCAAGATATTCTTTAAGCTGCATCTTCAATTCCAGTAACTCTGCTAGTGTCGTGCGATAAGGAGCTATAGAAATAGGGCTCTCCCCGGGAACAAGTTCAATAGTGAACTCAATCTACCGATCAAGTACAATACCCGGTAACTCATCCGAAAATACATCAGCAAATTCGCGCACTATCGGAATATCGGCAATACTGGGACTGGGCTGCTGCATATCAACCACATGTGCCAGAAATCCCGTACAGTCCTTACTCAACAATGCTTTTGCTCGAATACAGGATATCAATCCACACTTCCCCAAAGCTTTCTCCCCGCAAAACTTCACTTCCTCTTCACCCAGAACCCGAAAAATTACTTCTTTCCTCAAACAGTCAATCACCGCATGATGAGTGGATAGGAAATCCATCCCCAGAATAACATCAAAATCAACCATGGGCAATGGAATCAAATTCACAAAAAGAGATTTTCCACCCAACAATAGCTCACACCAAGAATAACATGAATTCACCCGTACAGGTTCACCCACTGGTGTAGAGATAGACAAAACAGATGGCAGTACAAAAGGAAGCCTGTCTAACTTCAAACCAAATGCTATGGATACAAATGAATGCGTTGCACCTGAGTCTAACAGAACACGAGCATAATGACCAGATATAAAGATAGTACCTGCAACCACCTCTCGCGTTGCCTGAGTCTCTTGACGAGTGTTAGCAAAAACTCGTCCTAGCTTCATATGACTGCCCGCACTAGCAGCTGCTCCACCTAATGATCCAATCGCTGCAGAAGATGATGATCCACGTGGCTTAGAACACTGTGGAGACTCCCCATAGTTGAAACATTTGAAATCCTTCTTTTTTTCCTTCGGCCCCGGACAATCTTTGGCAATATGTCCTTCGCCACAACAAAAACATTGTCGCCCTCCATTTGGAGTACTCTCCACTGATTGGATCCCACGGTTCTGGTTACCCTCTCTTCTTCCCCAACTCCCCTGTGACTTAGAGCCACTGTGGTTCTTCTTGAAATTGGGTTTGTTCACCCCAGATTTGAAACTTCCACCTTCGCTAGAGGACTTGTTCTGCCAACTTCCACCAGATTTATTCTTTCAAGCACGCTGCTCCATCATCCCATCCATGTCTCTACCAATACGTCTAGCCATGTCAACAAGATCTGCATAATCCCTTTCTCTGAAAGAAGTTAACCTGGTAGCAACATTGGCATTCAAACCATGCCTGAAACGTTGACAATGTCTTTCATCTGTACTCACTAGTGGCACAGCAAAACGAGATAAAACCGCAAACTTTGCCTCGTACTCAGTCATGGACATAGATCCTTGCTTCAAATAGAGGAAAGCATTCTCCTGATCCAGTCTGTATGTCGCTGGACAATACTGATCATTAAAGCCTTTCACAAACAGCTCCCGAGTCATCACACGAGGAGCTACAGCAACATCTCCCACCACTGGCATCGTGATCTGCCTATTATATGCCTCCCACCAAAATAAGGCCTCACCTTTCAGGTTGAAAGTGGCCGAGTTCACCTTCTGAGCATCGGCAACCCCCAAAGTAACAAAGACTCGTTCAACCCCATGCAACCATTCTGCCGCTACCGCTGGAGAAACAGATCCTTCGAACTCAGAAGGACACAATCGACGGAATCGGTCAAGAACTCATGTGGCAACTGCTCCTGCCTGCTGAGTGGTCTGCCACTGCATGAAAGCAGCATGATTCTCCAAGAATTGAGCCATTGCGGCCTCCACCCTCTCAGCATAAGTCATAACTTGAGGATTCACCGGTGTCGGGGGCTGGTTCATTTCCCCTTCGGCCTGGCCGGTAGAAGCAACATCCTCTACATTCTCCATTTCAATACTGATCATCAACAATTATATATCAAACACAACATACAATCATGTATCACCAGTCATGCATAATTATCAAATAAATATTTACATAAATAGAACTGACACCTAAGGGTTCATTACCATCGTCCACCTATACACCGTTCTAGACACAGGATTCCGGTGCATTGTGCTTTTCCGACTAACTTCCCAAGACCTCTCATTTGAAAATACGTTGATCAGGCGCTTTTCAAACCAGATTTCAAGGTAGTTCATCGGGTGCCAAAGTAACACACAACGATTTCTGGAAGAATATAACAAACTGACTCAACCTATCTCTCACCTCAATAGACTCATTATCATATGTCACACTTGTTCCAAGAATCTTACAACCTAGAGCTCTGATACCAAGCTGTCACGCCCCATCCCGAAAAACTAATAAATAATAGAATCTGGCTACGAATTGTGACTCAAACAACTCTAACAAGTGAGGAAAACTATGCAATATTTTCCCAACCTAATAAATTTCCTTCACTTCTTAATAAAATATGCAGCGGAATAAAAAAACACTAAGAGTTAAACCTCCAAACCACAAGTACCAAGTCTGACAATTGGTGACCCAAAACAACGTCCAAACATAAACGAGTAGTCTACCAAAAGAATAAAAGTCTGAACATAACAAAGAGTCTCACATCCTCACACTACTATAGAAAAGAGACAAAAGTGCTAGAAACTGGAGATATAGCTCCAGCTGAGAGAGAGAGTCCTGGTAGCCTGGTAATGAACCCAGCTAAACATCCTTACCTGGATACAATGCCAAAACAAAAGAAACAGCAAAATATCCAGGAGTGTCAGATTTACAGTTAATATAGAAAGTTGATTAGCATGGTACACAAAGAACTAAAGTAACGAAGGAGTTGTGCCTCTCCCCTAATATAAGTCTTCAACATTGATATAAATATGCAAATGTATATTATTGTTATGAAATGCATCTTTTCAAAAGATAATGGGAAGCTTCCATACGCCACGAACACACCAATGCTAAGGGTGAATCGATCAAACCCACTAGCCATAGGGCGAATCAATCAAGCCCTAGTATTCCATCAATGGAAGACCAGCGTTGAGATAACATTGCCAAACATCTACTGTTTCTCAAAACCGCAACCGGAATACAATATCTCCACGAAATGGCATCTACCGTCTTAGGGCTACATTGCTAAGCATCTATTGCCCCCTAAGCCCGTTGTCGAAGATAATCCTCACAAAATGGTATCTACCGTCTTAGGGCTGTATTGCTAAGCATCTACTGCCCTTTAAGCTCATTGCCGAGGATCCACCAACGTCACCACATGGTGAAATATGAACATGCATGGATATACAATCAACAATGAATATCACACATTCATAACTCCATAATGTATCAATCCATGCAATGAGTCATGCTTGCACACACCAAGAAGTAAAAGAGTAAAAAATCGTTAACATCAACAACATATTTGAACAAGTGCGAAGCATGTGAGATTATACAAAATTAAACAACTAACAAGAGTTTTAGAACATGAATCATCCATCATGAGAACAAGGAATTTAGATTAAACAAGAGTCCCCCAATCCCCAACAACTAACAAAATATGTGAATCATATATTGCACACAAAAGGATTCAAGTAAACATTCATGTTCAAACTAGCATGTAGCATACAAATCAAAAATCTATATGTGAGAGAAATTTACACACTCACCAAGTACGTGGTCTCCAAAGAATGAATCTATCGAACCGGCTTAGAGGACTCCAGCTCGTCTCATGTTATACATTTCAAAAGTGTATAAGTAATTCTTCTTGAGTACTAAGTATTATTTAAGTACTTCAATGTTGGTTGTTAACCTCTTAAGACTTCAGTAACTTCTTAAACCCTTCTTAAATAAAGTCTAAAACCAATTTAGGACAATTCTCCTAGCAACCCTAAGTTTTTCCCAAACTTTTCCCTTAACCGATATGGGACCGGTACAGTGCCGGTATACCGCCCAGCATGCCGGCCGGTATGCCAGTTAGTGTAATTTTTCCTTCTTTTAGAACGCTAAAGCCTACTACCCAAAATTGCCAAAAATCGGTATGGGGCCGGGCCGGTATGCCGCCCGGCATACCGGTGGCTTACCGGTTAAAATAACTCTCTGTATCTCCCAAAATTTTACTTGCAGGCGAGGCCGGTATGGCATCCAATATGCCGCCCGGTATACCGGTGTGCATACCGGTTGATGCGCAGAAAACAGACAGATTAAAACTGCTAATCCCAACTCGCTTAACTTCGATAAAAATCATCTCAAAATTGATTTTAACTCCAAAATCTGAGAAAATTAAACACCCTCAAGTATAGTAAATATCTATCCTCACATCATATTTAGATCTAAGCCCCAAAAACTTACTCTAACACCACAAAATCAAAGATCTAAAGGTAGATCAAAAAATGTTTCAGAAAATAAACGAGATTAATTGTAAAGCCTTAATCCAGCCTTAATCTTGGACTAAATCAAAAATTAAAAATGGTAGAAAGTACCTCACTTAAGTTAGGAACGACTTTGTAGAAGAAATCCCCTTCAAAAACTCTTCGATTCACCCTCGTTTTGCCAAATCTTCCTCTAGGATTCTCTCTAGCCTCCTTAGCCTCCCTCAAAAACAATATAATTAAGGCTAATGAGAGGTTAGGCATTCCCCCTAATCCTAATCAGATTTTAAGCCTCAAATACGTAATTATCCTCCCTTAATTACACTATTTACCCATGTCTACCCCTCCTAGACCTTAATACTAAGGAATTTTAATATATAGACTTATATATGTCTAAATATCTTATTTTGAATTAACTAAAATTGCTCTTAACTATTTACAATTATTTCCTCTTCTTTATTATTTTATTAATAATAATAAATCGATTTAAAATGTTTAAAAATTGATACGGGTGTTACAACACACGAGAACGTGTGTTCCTAAGTGAGGGAGATTGTGACACCCAGGATGAATCTTGATCTCACAGGAAGGACATAATGGTCCTAGGTGGGGGAGATTGTGGGGGGTGGTTGTGGGTCACACATCGCTTAGTGGATGTAAGTTGTGTGCTATAAATAATAGGTCATGAACATACCTTGCACAAGCGTCAAAGCCCATTGGAACTTCCTAATTAAATGTGCTCGTCCTGGAGTAGTTCAGGGATGGGTGACCCCCTGAAAAGTCCACTGGGACTTAGCGGCCAAAGCGGACAATATAGTGCAGGGCGGGACAGGTCATTACAATAAGTATTTCATAGATATGATTTATTTGTCAATCCATTATGAGCCATCAGTATATTATGTTCTGGGACAGTCCTACTCTATGGGGTTATCCTAGTGATCTGATCCTACTCTAGGGGGTTATATCCTAGCGATCCAATCCTATTCACCAGGGGGATAGAGTCTGGTGTACTGTCCAATTATACGGGATTATGCATCAGACGTCTATTTAATCCAATCGGGGACGCCTGAGAGTATGATTATGTTACAGGATGTTAGATGATGGTATATCATGATAAGAAAGACACTTATTAAAATAAGAAGTATGGTACCAGATTTATTATGGTTATGCTTCAGACTATGTTACGGTCATGTTTATGGCAACTTTATCTTTCTGATTATGTTATGGCCACATGTATGGCAACAGTATGTTACGATTCAGTACATTATATCTGGTATCCGTAGGTTACGGCTTCGTAAGAAAATTCTGTTTATACCCTTTATTAAGAATTCTGAAAGTAAGTTATGCAATGTATCTGCTTGAAAAGTTTTGAATCATTCCATATCAAAAACCTATATTTCCGTATTTTGTCACTCAACGAGTTGCAGCTTACGAAAATTATATTTTTCAAGTATTAACGAAGAATCGGAATAGAAGGAAGCGTGCTCTTAGAGTTGTACCCGTGTGGAGCTAAAGAACGTAAGAAAAATGTTATTGTAATAAATTAGTTAGTGGCTCTGAGACTTGTTTTAAATTGACGTTTCTTTTTATGACTTGTAAAGGAACTTATGTTTACTTTCGCTGCATAATCCTCACTTGTATTAAGGAAATTTTGATTTTGAGAATAAGTATAGCATTAGTTGATTTTATAAATTACATGATATCTGTTACGATGATCTCAGATGATGGGTCAGGATCGTGACAAAGTTTTTGGTATCAGAGCGCGGTTCTAGGAACTTGGTCATAAGTTTAAGAAAGTGTTAAGGAATTTATGAATATGGAAAATTACCCTAGTACGAGTATGTGTGTACAATGTATGTACAAACTTGTTTTCAAAAACTGAGGATCCGCACTTAGATGACAAATGGAAGTTCGGCTGGCCACCGTTACTTTGTTGTATATCTAAGGTGGATGCTCTTAGATAAGATAAAATGAGCAAAATTATTTTAAGTAAGGAAAAAGAATTGAGTTAGAAGTATTTTCTTTAAAATGATAATGTCTCAGAGCCATAGGAAGGTATAAGATAAGATAAGAGGTAGGTGTAAGTATTATATGATATAATTATAAGTCTTACGGAGGTTCCTTTGGAATACAGAATATGAACGAGAATCTTGAAGAAAATGTTGAACATACTCAAGTCTAGGAACCCCATCCAGCTATTGATAGGATGGAAAGGATGGAACAAGTTCTGGATGGAGTTGTGGATATAATGGGGAGACACAATCAATAAGGGAAAATAAGTATACGAGATTTTTAGAGAATGAAGCCTCGAACTTTCGAAGGTGGTATTGACCCGGACAAGGCGGAGGCATGGGTCCTTAGTATGGAGAAGATATTCTTCGTATTACCCTGCTCAGAAGCTCAGAAGGTTGTTCTGGCCACATATATGTTTGAGGGAGATGCCCACCGGTGGTGGCTTAGCAGGAGGGAATCTAAACCCGGGATAGAATGGCCTCAATTTTTGGAAGTTGTTTATGAAAAGCATTTCCCAAAATCCATACGGGACAACAAGTGTTTGGAGTTTATTGGTCTAGAGCAAGGGAGGACGTCGGTATCTGAATCTAATCGAAGAATCGCATAGTTGAGCCGTTTTGCTATCCATATGGTGGCGACCGAGGATCTAAAAGCCAGTAAGTTTGAGGCAGGTCTTCGGTTAGAAATAAATTCAAATGTCATGCTATTGAAGTTACCTACTTATTCAGAGGTACTTGATTTAATGGCGGAATTTGATCTCAATAAGAAGAATAAAGTTGTGGCGAAATAGAAGAGAAAACTGAGAATTGGCCCAAAAGGAATCAAGGTGGAGGCCAAATGAAGAGGTCCAATGTGGGCTATTCGGGGGTAGTTCAAGCCAATGGGGGAAATTCAATCGACCCCAGTTTAACCAATCCTACAATCCCACTCCAGTCTGTCCCAAGTGTGAGCAGAGGTATTTTGGAGAATGTTATCGAGGCACAGGAGCATGTTACAGATGTGGACAGCAAGGTCATCTTATCCGGGATTGTCCAGTCACACTCAGGGAGGCACCACCAGCACCACCCGTCAAAACTGGACAGCAACCGATAATCAAAATTGAACCGAATAAGAGGCAAGGAAGAGCATTCGCTTTGGTGCCAGGTGATACGCAAACTGATGTTACGGTCGTGGCAGGTATTATTTTATTATTCGATATGGAAGTCTATGCTTTAGTGGACTCTGGTTCAAGACACTCTTTTATATCTACCATATTATCTAATCGAATGTCGGTTTCAAATCAACCTATGGAGTATGAATTATGTATATCTCAGTCTATGAGTAGCAGAATTATAGTCTCTTCGATATATAGAAATTATGAAATTTAGTTGGGTGATCGAAAATTTCTCATTTGATCTAATTCCTCTCCGGATGAGTCATTTTGAGATTATCATAGGCATGGATTGGTTATCTGCCAATTATGCTACTACTGGTTGTCAATCCAAATGTGTCTTATTTCGGACTCCCAAATAGCCAACCTTTGTCTTTGAAGGAAGGAGAATTATACCTCCACCCTATATTATATCTTCTGAACAAGCTAATCGGCTTATTCATAAAGGGTGTCAGGGTTATTTTTGTTATGTTTTGATTGCGGAAGGAGATAAATCTGATGCGACTCAAATTTCAGTGGTGAATGAATTTCTGGATGTCTTTCCATAAGAGTTAAACGGATCGTGAGTAGACCGGGAAATTAAATTTACTATTGATGTTCTTCTGGGAACACAACCTATTTCTAAGACTCCTTACCGAATGGCACCAGCAGAACTTAAAGAATTAAAAATTCAGCTAAAAGATTTGTTGAAGAAACGCTTTATTAAGCCGCATTTCTCTTTGTAAAGAAGGATAAGACTATGTGGCTATGTGTCGATTATAGGGAATTGAACAAGATTACGATCAAAAATCGTTATCCTCTGCCCGAGATTGATGATCTATTTGAGCAACTGCAAGAATTTCAGTATTTTTTTAAAATTGATCTTCGATCCGGCTATTATCAACTGAAGGTGAAAGCTAAAGATGTGGAGAAAATAGCATTCCGTACTATGTACGAGCATTATGAATTTCTTGTTATACCCCGGAGTTACTAATGCACCAGCTACTTTTATGGATCTGATGCACCGGGTGTTCAAATCCTGCTTGCATAATTATGTTATTGTTTTCGTCGATGATATACTTGTTTATTCTAAAACTCGGGAGAAGCATTCAGACCATATCGAAAGGTATTACAAATACTTAGAGAAAAGAAATTATATGTCAAATTCAAGAAATGTGAATTTTGGCTTACCAGCATTTCTTTTCTGGGGCATGACATTGACAGTAATGGAATTCTGTTGATCCACAAAAGGTAGAAACAATATCCAATTGGTCACGACCAACCACAGTAACTGATGTTCGAAGTTTTCTCAGGTCGGCTGGCTATTATCGGAAATTTGTCAAAGATTTTTCTAAGATTGTTGTGCCTTTAACGGAGTTAACTAGAAAAGTACCATATGAATGGATGGAGGAACGGGAACAAGTTTTGCAAGAGCTTAAAAGGAGACTGACGTCAACACCAATCTTAACCTTACCTTCTGGTTTGGAAGGTTTTTTTATATTCAGCGATGATTCTCACCAAGGATTACAATGTGTACTTAAGCAAAATGAAAAGGTAATCACTTATGCTTCAAGGCAACTTAAATCACATGAGAATAATTACCATGCGCATGATTTGGAGCTTGCAACGGTAGTTTTTGCATTAAAAAAGTGACGGCATTATTTATATGGGGTCAGCTGCGAGGTATTTACTGATCACCAAGGCCTTAAATATTTGTTTTCCCAGAAGGAATTGAATTTGCGCCAAAAAAGATGGTTAGAGTTAATAAAAGATTATGACTTGACCATCCAATATCATCCTGGTAAAGCCAATGTAGTAGTGGATGCGTTAAGCCGTAAATTTTTAACCTAAGCCACTCTTTTGGTACAATCGGTGTTATTCAAAATGGTGAAGAAAAGACAAATTGATGATCCTTATTTAAAGAAGTTGATAGAAGAGTTAAAAGAGCCAAAAAAAGATTTTCTTATGACCGGGATATGTTACGATTCAGAGGCAGGATTTGTGTTCCAGCAATCGCAGAAATCCATCAAAAGATTTTGATGGAGGCACATAAATCAAAATTTTATGTTCATCCTGGCACAACCAAGATGTATCATGACTTGAAGCAAATTTATTGGTGGCCTGGTTTGAAACGGGATGTAGCGGAATATATATCTTATTGCCTTGAATGTCAACAAATCAAGGCAGAATATCAACGACATGTAGGATTGTTGCAACCACTTCAAGTGCCAGAATGGAAACGGGGGCATATTACTATGTATTTCGTATCGTTCTTACCAACCACTGCGAGAGGTAACAGTTTTATCTGGGTTATTGTTGATCGACTAACAAAGTCTGCTCATTTTCTCGCAGTCAAAACTACTTTATCTATGGAACAGCTTGCAAAGTTGTATATTCAGGAGATTATCAGTTTGCATGGAACTCGTGTTTCTATTGTTTCCGATCGAGATCCTCGATTTGTTTCAAAATTTTGGAAGAGTTTGCAAAGAGCCATGGGTACTGAACTTCGATTTAGTACGGCTTTCCATCCACAACCCGATGGTCAGGCGGAAAGAGTTATTCAAACTATGGAGGATATGTTTTGAGCTTGCGTATTGGATTTTCAAGGTAGCGGGGAAAGTCATTTGTTGACCACCGGTATGAACACCGGCATACCGGTAGCATACCGGTAGCCTACCGGTCCGTTAAAAATTTTTGGCCCAGGATTGGAATCCGGGAGCAATACCAGTGGGTATACCGATAGCATACTGGTGTCATACCGGTGAGGGGAAAATGAATAAAACTTGAGGAAAAGTGAAGGAAATGTAAGGAAAGCCTAATTTAGTATAATTATGGAATAAAAGGATTTAAAGGGAGGTTCTAAGGGAATAAAATTAATAACTAAACAACATAAGGAATTAATTAGGAAATTTAAGGATTTTTCTAAGGTTTATTATTTCCTTTCGCTTATGATTTACAGGACATTTGTATCAACCCAACAACCAAGGTGAGTGACATTATACTGGTTTGCACGAATTTTTGGTATGTTTCTAAATTGTCCCTATTTTCTGGGGAAAAAGTCTTTTGTTTAAGCTTTATAAGTATTCCATAAATATGATTTATTTGTCAATCTATTATAAGCCATCAGTATGTTATGGTCTGGGACAGTCCTACTCTAGGGGGTTATCCTAGTGATCTGGTCCTACTCTAGGGGGTATGTCCTAGCGATCCGGTCCTAATCACCAGGGGATAGAGTCTGGTGTACTGTCCAATTATACGAGATTATGCATCAGACGTCTATTTAATCCACCCGGGGACGCCTGAGAGTATGATTATGTTACAGGATGTTAAATGATGGTATATCATGATAAGAAAGACACTTTTAAAATAAGAAGTATGGTACCAGATTTATTATGGTTATGCTTCAGACTATGTTACGGTCATGTTTATGGCAACTTTATCTTTCTGATTATGTTATGGCCACATGTATGGCAACAATATGTTACGATTCAGTACATTATATCTGGTATTCGTAGGTTATGACTTTGTAAGAAAATTATGTTTATGCCCTTTTTTAAGAATTCTGAAAGTAAGTTATGCAATGTATATGTTTGAAAAGATTTGAATCATTCTATGGCAAAAATATGTATTACCGTATTTTGTCACTCATACAAGCTGTAGCTTATGAAAATTATATTTTTCAGGTATTAACGAAGAATGGGAATAGAAGGAAGCGTTCTCTTAGAGTTGTATCCGTGTGAAGCTAAAGAACGTAAGAAAAGTGCTATTGTAATAAATTAGTTAATGGCTCTGAGACTTGTTTTAAAAATGTGGGATTTTTAGTTTATGGTTTGTATAAAGGTTTGGTATGACGTTTCCTTTTATGACTTGTAAAGGAACTTATGTTTGCTTCCACTGCATAATCCTCACTTGTTTTAAGGAAATTTTAATTTTGGGAATAACTATGGCCTTAAGTGATTTTACAAATTACCTGGCATCTGTTGCGATGACCTCAGATGATGGGTCAGGGTCGTGACATTGTCTCACTTTGAATTTGTAAAAGCCCCAACTTGAGAAAATCTAGGGTTTCGGTCACTGTGGAGAAATTAGGGCTTTTGAACCTAAAGATCATTTTATATCAAATTGAGCATAAATTCATGAAATTGAATCGTATAGGTGTTGGGGTGATTGAATACATGAATTGTGTTGCGTACATATGTTGTTGTCTTTGGGTACGATTAGGAGGAATTCCCTAATGTATGTGAGTTGTCGAATGGAAATGGAGAGATGAATGCACAACAATAGGCATGGTTAGGAGGATGGTTCTCTAATATGCCTCAAATGATTAAAATAAATTGAATGATAGAAGGATGAGCAAATGGTTAGGTTGAGGATTCCTTAACCCACATATTCAATAATTGTGCATAGAAAGATGAATCATAATGAATGTCATGACGTTTGACATAATTCGGTGGAGTTATTCCTTAACTTGTATGATATAGTGGTTAAGTGGAGGTATTCCCTAACTTGTATGATATAGTGGTTGGGTTGAAGTATTCCCTAACTTGTATGATATGTTAATTGGGTGGAGGTATTCCATAACTTGTAGGACGTATTAGTTAAGTGGATGTATTCCCTAACGTGTTTATGTATTGGTTAGATGGATGTATTCGTTAACGTGCATAAACACGTTAAGTGGAGGTATTCTCTAACTTGTATGCTATAGTGGTTGGGTGGAAGTATTCCCTAACTTGTATGATATGTTAATTGGGTTGTATGACGTATTAGTTAGGTGGAGGTATTCCCTAACGTGTTTATGTATTGGTTAAGTGGATGTATTCGTTAACGCGCATATGTATTGGTTAGGTGGAAGCTATAAAGCACGGACACTTGTAATTGCTCATCATGTTTGTGTCAGACACGTATGGGACACCGACACTAGAGGGACACTCAGAGACACGTGGCATGTCCAATAAATTATATTATTTTGAAGTCTGGGACACCTCAGGGACACACGTGTCTCAACTTGGACACCGATGAAAACATGACAGATTAAGTTATAATACTGAAAGCTTATAATATAAGGGGAAAATACTATCCTAGATACTAGTCGTCGGTTAAAAGGCATGAGCTTATGTGTCTTCTTTCAGCTTAGAATGGATGTTTTTTTGCTTTAATATGAGTTGTATTGCAATATTGAATCTTTTGAATATTGAAATGGATGTTTTTTGCTAATTAGAATGGTTGTATTGATTCTATTGAATATTGTCATATTGATGTTCATTTTTTGATTTTTTGAAAAATAAAATACATACAATATTATATTTATTTGGCGTGTCCCTCTCGTGTCCGTGTTCATGTCCACCGTTGTGTCTGTGTCCGTATTGCATAAAGTAGAGGTATAACCTAACGTGTATACATATTAGTTAGGTGGAGGTGTTTCCTGGGTGGAGGTATTCTCTAACATCCATACATATTGGTTAGGTGGAAGTATTCCCTAATGTGCATACATATTGGTTGAGTGGAGGGATTCCCTAACATATATGTAAAATACTTGGCTTGTTGATTGGTGTTTAACGATAAGATATCGACGTGTCCTTAGTTCCGTTAAGGCAAATAAAATGGTTAAAGTGGTTAAGGTATATTGAATTGGTCATCGATGTGGGACAAATCCTTAATTCAGATAAGGTACATGGTTTGGTATTATCAAAAGCATAAAGTAATGGAACTCATTGAACATAGTGTCGCATGCATCTTAGGGTTACAAAACACGTGCACTGGGCACCTCTCACATATAGTATTGAACAGAGATTTTTGTACAGGGCACGTGGTTTGCTCAGAAAATCCTTTTCAGATACTGAGTCATAGCCGTAGGTCGGGGATCATGGCATGATTGGTGATTATGAGTTGAAAATTTGGAGTCGGCATCTCTTCGTTGTGTGATCATTATGTTGACAAAAGGTTGTAATTCAAATATTTTATTATGAGGTTGAAATTGTAAGAAACTTTTATTATTTTGTATATGTAAAACTATTTATACTTCTGTTTTTTGAAACTTATTTGGAAATATTGTCTTTAAATTCATGGTATGGATGGGGTATTATGGGCTCAAAGCATATTTTGGATATGAGAAATGTTCAAAAATTTTGGGTCGCTACAATTTGGTATCAGAGCTTTTAATTTCAAAAACCTAGGAACTATGGAGACACACTTAGTCTCAATGGGCTTGCATTGCATTCCATAGTTCATGGTTTGTGTACTCATGTGCATTTCATGCATTACATGGCACTACACGAAGATAAGATAATAAAGATTGTGTTCCATGAATATTCGATCCCACCTATTGTGATTGTTGAAATTTTTGATTCCCTTCATTGTTGAGTTCGATTCTTGCCTTCTCATTCAAGATGTGAATCCCTTTGTAATCTCGTCGTTGATCCAACTCTTTGTTGTTCTATTGGGTGGCTAGAATGTCTCCCCGTCGTGCTAACCGGGGTCAAGGCCGTGGAGATGTCCCGATAGTTGCAAAAGTCCGTGAGGAAGTGAACGATCACCCGAGGGTTGTACCGGGAGTGGTCAGGCAAGATGCACATGCTCAGGGAGAGTTCTTCGCTCCTAACTGTTTTGTTCGTGAGTTGGTGGTGGCCATAGTATAGGCCATCCGCGGAGGTAATACTCTTAGGGATAACGCGGGAAACCAGACAATTGAGACTTTGCGAGAATTTCGAAGAATTCGGCCAAGTTCAATGGCAAGAGCAATCTGGTTGAGGCAAACCATTAACTTTCCGAGATTCAAAAGATTTTGGATACTTCAGGTATTCTTGAGAGTAATATGCGGGTGTCGTTTGCTACTTATCAGTTAACTAGTGAGGCCAACAAGTGGTGGAGTTCCATTGTCAAAGCCAGGAGAGATGCCATGAGGGCGGCAAGGCGAGGTAACCAACCGGAGGGCAAAAATCCATTGAAGGGCATGACTTGGGCCCAATTCGAGACGATTTTTGAAGGTTAGTACTTCCCGGAGTCTTATCGTGACCAGTTGGGGAAAGCAGTTTGAGAAGTTGGAGTATAGAAATATGACTGTGACACAATATGCTATTAAATTCCAAGCTCTTTCAAGCTTTGCGTCGGACTTGGTCACTTCGAAAAAGAAAATGTGAATGTTTTGAGAAGGGGGGCCATTCATCTGTTCAGAGTCTAGTGATTAGCCAACGAATCCGTAGTTTTGCTGACATGGTCGAATATGCGAGGGTAATAGAGCTCAAGAGGGAAATAGTGAAAGGAGTGAAGGTTTGGGAGCCTCGGCCGCAATCTTCCAGCACTAGTTCTTTGTTGGGGAGTTTGGGAAGAAGAGATAAAGGGAACATTAGTTGTTTTCGTGTGGGCAGCGAGGGGCGGAATCACGATCAGTTGGGAGTGCACCGGGGTTTCCATTCGGGACCAAGGTGTAACAAGTACGGACAGTTAGGCCATTATTGTGCAGAGTTCCCACGGTTGTCTTGTTTCGAATACGGGCAAGCAGAGCAACTGGCAAGGAACTCACCTCAAAAGGGAGGTAAGCTTGGTAAGACCGGAGCGATTCAACATCTGAGAGCCAGTCAGGACTATGGTAAGCAGAGGAGACAACAACAATTTCAACGAGAATCGATTATGTTGGGACAGGGTTCTCGAGTTGAGCAGAGAGTCAATTCGGGTGTTCGTGGTCAGGGTCTCGTGCAGAGTCAGTGGACACCGAGAAAAGTTTATGATATTTTTACAACCTATTCACAACCTTCTTCTCAGATGACATAGATTTTATTGTGATGGTTGTATTTTCTTGTTTTGGACTCATTGGTGGGAACTTCTTTTCTATGTGAAATATTGTACTCATTCATTGTACCATGTTGCTTGTACATTGGGTTTGATTACAGTTCTTCGTCGTCGTGAAATTTCTTTGTGAGATAAATATCTTTGAACCATACTTGTGAGTGAAATCTAATCGTTTTCAATTGATGTTTGACTTTTGGTTGTATATCATTATCGTGAGAGACTGAATGTTATTCTAATTGTCATGAGTGTGGGTGTGATGTTACATGTCTCTTTCTGCATATCGTTAGTGTGGGAACATGTAGTGGTGCGGGTTCTATATAGGGTTATGGGGTCGACTAGAGTGTAGATTTGGTATGGCATGATTTTTAGAAGTTGTGCAGATTCTTGAGAGCGCGTGGTAGGGAGTGATTACCATCTGTGTCGACTGCAATGGCATTTCCTTTTTCAGATTTCGGGTGTCTGTTCAAGCTTGTGCCATTATGGTGTAAGAATGACTTGGAAAATTTGATTTGGGAAGGCGGATGGCCAGCACATCTCAAAACAAGCTTCCAAAAGTCACTCTGTTATCGCACTAGGTGCATGCGGGTATGTACGTATGTTTGTCGGTATATGTTGAGTCTTGTGTATGGGAAGTCGGGCATGAGTAGGTGTGAAATATGCGGGGCATTGGTGTGTATATTGTATTTGAATTAAGAGTATGCAATGTTCTAAAGGGTGTTAGGCGGGCAGTCGAGAGGGGCCTAGAGCTTAGAAGTCTAGGCGGGGGCTAGGCAGTTATTTGTTCATTAAGAGAATTAATATTTGCTTAATACAACAATGAATAATGCATGAAACTTTTCTATAACATCAAATATATAATATTTGTGACTTAAGTCTTTATTTGGTTCGATTTAGTTATCAAATATATGATATTTCTTCTTAGTCGCGTCGAACCACTACCGCCTAGCACCTAGGCAACACCTAGGCGGACCACTACCGCCCAGCGCCCCAGGCGGGGCCTTTTAGAATGGTGAGAGTATGTCATATCGTCGAATGAGAGAATTGTGGAATCTTGTTGTGGTGACAAGGATTCGACTTGTGAGACTCGTCATCTAATTTTATGCTAATGTGGTAGAAGAGATTGTTTGTAGCGTATCTTTTGGATGTTGGCAAATATCGGGGAATTGTTTTGTTGGGGCGATTCATGCGAGGTATTTTTGTAGAATCTAAGTAGTGGCTCACCAAGAATTGGCTCTGTGTTATTATGTTATGTGAGTTTGCGGCTTTATGAATTTGTTTGATTATTGGTAGATCGAGAAGTTATTCGTGGGTATCGTATCCCGTATGGGTGTGTCCTATCCTAATTCGAATACCTCGAGAATTTTGGCAAGTTCTTGGTGAGTTTTTTGCTCAAGAATTGTTGTATAGTTTGCCATTTGTTCGATTGGTATTTTGAATTGCGTGAACTCGCTTGGGGAGAAAAGAATGATTGCAACGTGTTGTTTGTTGCGTGTTCATCATAAATCCTTGTCGTTGGTTAATTTCGAGGATGAAATTTCTTTTAAGGGTAGTAGGTTGTAACGACCTGAAAATTTATAAGATATCCCAAAAATTCTTCAATATCCTTTTATTTAAATTTGTGTCGATAATATCATTGGAAATCAATTTAATGATTGTGATTGAAGGAAATTGAGTTGTTGATTGTTGTGAGAGTTTTTGGAAGCAAGTTTGGTTAAAATCAGATTTTCAATTTCATCTGAACTATGGTGTGAAAGCCAAATTTTTGGGCTCCCTATCGGTAGGACATCACTCCTTACAGATACAAAACTAAATAGAATGGTCATGTTTGTTTACCCACCAATCCCTACCAGTAGATCCATCCTCCTTAACGATACAAAGTTGTCGAGAATGGTCACAACTTTCTCCCTACCGGTAGAACCTATACCAGATTGGCATTTTTTGCCTGAATATTCACCACTCTCTACCGGTAGGCTATCATCCCCTACAGGTAGGTCGTTGAATCTGCAGATTTTAAAGACAGATTTCTTTCATTTCTCTCATTCTATCATCTCTCTTCCACGTGCTCACACCTCAAAACTCTCTAAAATACCTCCATGAGAGCTTGGATTCGGAGCTTCCCTTCTTCATTAAAGACGTAGATCGACCCAAGAAGATCAACATACTCAAGTCGTGCTCCTTGAATCCGATTTTTGGAATCCTTGGTTTTTGCTCAAAACCCGTCTTGTAGGATTTTCTCTCCCTCTTCTATATATATTTGTACTAGAAGTATATTTCCTATGAATATGGCCTTGAAATCATTCAATTTTAGGTATAACATGATTTTTGTAATTAGGGTTTGTGATTTTCCTATATTAGTCATTGTATTAAGTTTGATGAGAGCTATTCTTGAATATTATGGATACCTAGACATTGTCTCACTTCAAATTTATAAAAGCAACAACTTGAGAAAATCTAGGGGATGGGTCACCATGGAGGAGTTAGGGCTTTTGAACCTAAAGATCATTTTATATCAAATTGAGTATAAATTCATGAAATTAAATCGTATAAAGGTGTATAAGGGTGATTGAATACATGAGATGTGTTGTGTACATATGTTCTTGTCTTTGGGCACGATTAGGAGGAAGAATCCCTAATATATACGAGTTGCCGAATCGAAATGGAGAGATGAATGCATGGCAATAGGCATGGTTAGGAGGACACTTCCCTAATATGCCTTAAATGATTCAAATGAATTGAATGATAGAAAGATGAGGAAAAGGTTAGGTTGAGAATTCCCTAAACCCACATATTGAATAAATGTGCACAGAAAGATGAATCATAATGAATATCATGACGTTGGACATAGTTAGGTGAAGGTATTTCCTAACTTCTATGATATAGTGGTTCGGTGGAGGTATTCCTTAACTTGTATGATATTTTAGTTAGATGAAGATATTCCATAACTTGTAGAACGTATTAGTTAGGTGGAGGTATTCCCGAATATGTTTATGTATTGGTTAGATAGAGGTATTCTCTAACATGCATACGTATTAGATAGAGGTATTTCCTACCGTGCATACGTATTTGTTAGGTGGAGATATTCCCTAACGCGCATATGTATTGGTTGGGTGGATGTCTTCCCTCCTAAAATATATGTAAAATACATGACGTGTTGATTGGTGTTTAACGATAAGATATCGGCGCGTCCTTAGTTCCGTTAAGGCAAACAAAATGGTTAAATCCTTAAAGTCGTTAAGGTATATCGAATTGATCATCGATGTGGGACAAATCCTTAATTCAGGTAAGGTAGATGAAATTGATTAGTATTATCAAAAGCATAAAGTATTAGAACTCATTGAACATCATGTCGAATGCATCCTAGGGTTACACAATACGTGCATTGGGCACCACTCTCATATATAGTATTGGATAGAGATTTTTCTACTGAACACGTGGTTTGCTCAGAAAATCCTTTTCAGACATCGAGCCGCAAGCATAGGTCGGGGAGCATGGCATGATTAGTGATCGTGAGTTCAAGATTTGGCGTCGACATCTCATTATTTTTTATCGTTATGTTGACGAAAAGTTGTAATTCAAATATTTTATTATGAGGTTGAAAATTGTAAGAAACTTTTATTATTTTGTAGATGTGAAACTATTTATGCTTCCCTTTTTTTGAAACTTATTTATAAAATAATTTCTTTAAATTCATGGTGTGGATGGTGCACCTCGTTAATAATGTGATATTATGGGCTCAAATCATATTTTGAATATGAGAAATGTTCAAAAAATTGGGTCGCTACACACAAAGTGCAATTTCAGAATTTATCGACGAGGAGCTGTTTCCAATTTATTCAAAAAGCACTAATTGACTACAAGTAAGTTGTTTATTTATGTGAGTCCTGAGGAAGAAAAAATCTTCACAGATGTGTACATGATATGTAATTGGTCTACAAAGGATAGTTTAGACTAGATAACCCAAGGAAGAACATAACCTGGACAATGGCAAGCCACTGTGTGATTCCTGCTCATGGAATGCCCCTGAAACTATTGAAGGGGCATAAGAAAATATACATAAGAAATATTGCAAATGAAGTGAAACAAAAACAGATGATGAAGGCGTGGTTTTACCAGGAGCTAATGGCATTCCATAAGGCAACTGTGGAGCTGCTATAGATCCATAGGGTGATGCCTGAGGCTGCATCAAGAGGGGGGAATGGGGATCCAAAGTATGCAATGAGGCTGAACGAGAAGGCAAATTCGGTAGTGCCCCTTGCACTGGCAACATTGAAGGGAACTAACAGTAAACAGAATAATAACATTAGAAGGTCAGGAGATAAACGTTATCATTAATGAACTGAAAGTTGTAAAAGAGAAAAAAGTTCTCCATCGTTAATGAACTAAAAGTTGAAAAATAATTCATTAAGTTTGAATTATAGCGTCACTGTTACATCGCAGTGGTATTATCATCGTCTTCTGGTGAAATTTACCAACAAAAAGACCTTGCTAATGGACTTTGGAGTGAGGAAGTTTTACTTTGCTCTCTGACAACCTGAATTTCTACTGAAGGCTCAAGAGACTAATATTATATAACAATTAACAACTTATTATCTAGCTAACATGTTTCTTACACATTCCTTAATGACTGGCCAACAGTAACATCTAGCGATACCTGACTCCTCATTTTGCATCATATCAAATGGCCCTTATATAGATATACCAAGTCCGTATTCCTCATGCATTATGATCTTTTAAAGGAAAAGCCTACACCTTCACTCACATTTTCCTTAATATTGAGGATTACATGGGTAATGTTATTGTTTGTAACTTCACAATGGGATAGAGAGTCAAAAAAGTTCTCAATGTATTTGCCTACTTTTTTAAACAAGTATCGGAATACTGCATCAACAAACCAATGTTAGCATGAATCTTGCCTTTTGATGCGTGTTTTACTTTTATTCATTGTCCACCTAAGTATCCTTCTATATCTATAACATACTTGGGAGTTAAGAGCGGAGGATTAAATACAACCTGCTCTGAATAAATTAAGAGATGCCCACAAGAGGCCTTCCAAATAACATAGTGTTCTACAAATAATCCAATTAAACAAAAGGAACATTTAAGAAATCATGTCTGCAACTGTGCTCCTAAATACTAAGAAGCAATCAACTCTTAATGTATAAGCAACATTTTTTTGGCACTGCCTATGCTATTATTCATCAGTTAAACCAGCTAGTTAAAGTATCAGAGTAGTTCATATCCTATTGCAGCTGTAAAATTCTGTACATTTAGAATCATGCAAACAGGATCATCCGTCATCCATATCGGCATATTAAACGAGTTTCATGAAAAATATTCTTCATTTGGTAATTCAGGGGGTGAGGGAAGAAAATCACAAAAGAATTGGTGTGACTATGATACCATTGGAACTTGAGCTTCAGTGCCATCATTACTGATATCAAATGGATTCCTCGATTTTGCTGAATTGGGAAAAGCAGGCACGGGCTAAAAGATAGCTCCAAGTTAGAAAATATCCTAAGATTGTAGGGAGTTGCTACCTTGAAAATTATTTGACATAGATTAGACATATGAACAGATAAGATACCATGGCAGTTGAATAGTATTGCATGTGAAATCCCAATCCATGAAGAGGCCGAACTTGCCAACCAGGCGCTGGTGCTGGAAATGATGAATAGCTTGAAGTGAAAAGGTCCTGCAGAGTTAAAATTCATATCCAACGAAAGATGTATCTCCAAAAATATAATTCCATGAAATTGTAGAAATGCAAAAGAAAAACACTATTACTTCTGGAAGCTCCTTCATCCCATCTTGGGTCGCTTCAGAGTTGGATTGAGATGATTTTTCAGCAGATGCACTAGAAGAGGCCTGAGCATTGTGTACACTTGATGAAGTCCAGGACTGTAGGTACACACAAGAATAACAGATCTAAGGCACAAATTGGAACCCAAATATATTGCGACCATTTACCACATTCACATCTTAACCAACTTTCAGACCTTTTCTATAAACAAAGTACTTTCATAGGTAACAAAATCTAAACATTCTATCCGATTCATCCAGGAACAATTAATCTTCTAAATCTAGGAATTCAGGTGGGAAAAAAACTAATATGACCTGGTTATGTAAAGCTCCAACTGACGGAGTAGTTATGGGATTAGTGGAGATACTATCATCAGAAGGCGAAAAGTACAACTGATTTTGCGGTGTGATTGGCAACTTTTGTCCATCGGCAAATCCAGCATTGGTATCATTTCTGCTACTAAGAAGCATTAATTCCATTCCAATCGGTGAAGCTGTTGGTTTATTGGGTGTTGATTCAGCTACAATATCTCCAACACTACTGGACAATGCTAAAGGTGCAACTGACTCACCATCGATATAGACAGGTGCTTCAGACATGATGTCTACAGGTCCAGCATCAGGTGCTGACAATCCAAATAATATACATTCCACAGAATTCACACTCGAAAGATCAGAAGCCCCATTGCCACCTTCAATTGAATTTTGCAGTGCTTGAGGTGCTGCCGCAGGATGAGGAGGCTCAGGGTCAGTACTAAAATCAATCAAACTAACTGACTTCACTGTCTTAGGTTCCAATGAATTAGATTCAACTGGTTCACTCAGAGATGCTGATTTCTGCAATGAA